>JAQIWE010003475.1:0-11769 GCA_034698565.1 Campodea plusiochaeta | reverse complement strand
GTTATCTTCATAGAATAGGGTGATCACTATACGGAGTTTTACTTTTGTTAGAGTGATCATAGTCTTTTATTTTAACATATCCCTTTAAAGATTGATGGCTGTTCCTGTCAGATTAACTAAAAGTATTAAAATTATGTATCACTTTAATTTAAAAATGTTCTAATTTCCTCAGACAATCAAAAAAATATTATTGGAAGTTCTATGTAAATCTGTTTTGACATTTCAATCATCTAGAACATTGATACGAAACGTCCAAACGGAAAATAACTAGCGTTAAAGTGAAAAGTTAGAAATGCTATATAACTAAAGCTGTTCTCTACTGAAAGTGAATATTATTCTTCCTCACGAATTGTAACGATTCCACACAACTTCTAATGAAAAACAACGTTTACTCTAAAATATTTTATTGGGGCAAAAACATAATAATTTATTGCTGCAAACTTAAACATGTTCAACTTGGTTTTTGAAAATATATTTATATTTTATTACGTTTTGACTTAATTAAAAGTAAAAAGTTCAACTAGAGAACGTAAAACTTACCTTTGGAATGTTTATCTGGGTCATTCACATTAGATCGAACGTTACAGAGAAGTTGTTACGACGACATGTATTGTATATTGTGTAGTATACCTTTAAGGAGGGGAAACTGTTTTGGGGTGGTTGTGCATTTATATAAATGAAATATTTCAGACTTTATGAAAAATGGGGGTTTGATAACAGGTTTGAGATAATGGTGATTTCTATGTAGAATTATAGAAAATAAAATATTAGTTATTCCGTTTTTTTTTCACATTGATTATTTCAATAGATGGAGCTTAGCTCAATTCCATCTTTAAAATGAATCTGTTGCGTGTTTTACTATCGTTGCTAACATTTTAACGTCACCATTTTAAAAGAAACAAATATATTATCAGCAAATTATTGTTGAAGAATTTATTTTTCATACAATGAATAGTAATATTATAAAGTTTACTGTAACTTTCATTCAGTTTATTTTATATCTGTTATGAAGAATATTATTTTCTCTGGTATAAATTTTCTTATTTAATATTTTCTTATAAAGTGAATGGTGCAAATTGTGTTAAATTATATTTAAAATATTTTTAAGAATATTACTATATTCCCCTTTGTATGAAACATACATTTTGCTGTTTACAATAGTACGTCATTTAATACAGCAGTATTTACATTCTCCAGGAATGCTATTCCTATTTAAAAAAAATCAAAATTCGTCATGTAAACGAGCATGTAATTCTGTTCGTTCTTTTATTTTTAGGAGTTAAACATTAGGAAGCAGTAGTGGTTCTTGAGATACCCTTCATGATTGCAGTTTACTGCTTGATGAAGGTGGAGTGTACATATGGAAAGGAGGGGTGTTTTAGTTCTGGGGTTTAATTTAACCCCATAACTGAAAATTAGTCGATGGGTCTTGCCAGCCGTCGATGTAACTTCGGCAAAACCAACTTAATGTTGGAATCCGCGCTTAATGCTGATTAACGGACTACCTAAGTAAGTAAGTAAGAAACCGAGTACTTCAATTATAATTACAGGGTGGGCGAAAAGTATTTGAACCGATTTTCGAATTGTAATATCTCCATAACCCTGATAGATTTTCGGAGATTCAGTGGCTTTTCTTGATAATAATTCATTTGAAAATTATGGATTAGTCTAATCCATAATTTTGAAATGAATTATTATCTCCATAACCCTTTAAACTATAGTCCTGATTTTACTACCAAATTAAAGCTTATGTAAAACCATTTACAAGCAGTGATTTATATTTTGTATCTAAGTGTCAAGGGGTCGTTTCCATGGTGATTTAAAAAAGGTATCAAAATAAAAGTGGTGAAACGAAATAAAATGGAAAGTTAGATTATCTTCAAAATATTAGATAAAGGGGTTTTGCTGTTATTTGGGATTTCTAAGTGTCGAAAAAGATGGAATAAGCCATAGCAACAAATAAATTGTGTTTAATTGTTGTTATAAACATTTCATATTTAAAATATCTGATAGCTGTCAGCTGGAAGCTACTTTTGCAATAGTTCTCAACAGTCATTTCAAAATTTCTGAAGCTATTGAGTGATGTGGTGCCGGATGAAGATGGAGGCGATGTTAAACTTTCCATGAAGAAATAATATTTTATGCACCTTCTTGATGTTGAAAAATAACTTTGTCCATTGTACAACTTTTATTTTTGACACCTTTTTAAACAAAATCACCATGGCAACCACACTTTGACAACTAGGTACAAAATATAAAGCACTGTTTGAATGGCATTTACATGAGTTTTCATTTGGTAGTAAAATCAGGACTTTAGCTTAAAGGCTTATTGAGATATGACAGTTCAATCCAAATACTTTTGGCCCACCATGTATTACAGAATAGTAATATATTATTACTAACAATCAGCTGGTAAAAATAAAATAAGTACCTGTATAATTTTAGATGCGTCAATTTCGTGTACCTTAATTATACACTCAGACTATTAACAACCGTAATGAAAAATTATTACGGTCATAATCTCCTCATGCACGTTATATGAACTGTATTTTGTAATGATGTTCATAGGCCTCTGTAGTTTCGAGCAAAAAAGAGGAATTATATATATTTCACACATTTTGCTCTGAAATCCCACAAGAATTGAAAAAATTATCCTTTGTGTTTTATTTCTGTGTTTTATGAAGGTTAATTGGTATGTTATTTAGGAAAAGAACTCAACTGACATGTAAATTGAACTGTTATAGTAATATGTTGTTTGAACGTTTGTGGACAACTGAAAATATTTTTTATTAAATTTTCTGACAGGGGTAAAAAAAAGTGAAAAAAAAAAAATATTATAAAGTACAAGCAGGTAGCAAAGATAAAAATGATGTTTTATTATTTTCCAGAATAAACAAAGCATTACAAAGACAGACACCTGGCAGATTTTTCTACTGTCAATCCGATATATCTGAGTATATTTGCGTTCTGTTTCTTACCTTTTCATTGTATTTTAATTTTTAATATTTAATATTTTGAACTCAAGTTACAACATGATGCGATAAATAACATATAACAGGATTATAAAATTTAAATGGTGAATGAAGTTTAACATGCTATTTTACTAAATTAAATTCATTGCAGTAATGTACTTTGGATTGAAATCCATATTTGGACTGCATACCACTAAAATTATTACGACAATCCCACGACTCTGCTCAATAATAAAACATAAATATTTTACAATAATAACACATACGCTTGTGTGCTCCTATCTTTAAAGATTCCAATCACAAAAATCTCTCTTACATTATTACAAACACGCGATCAGTTTCCGAAATATTTCATACACACAAAGGCGGGGGGAAAAAATTCGAAAGTGAAAATACCAATAAATTCAAAAAGCAGAAAGAATTCAATATGGAACTATTGTTTAATCTAAAAATAAAGAGAAGTTTTTCCAAGAGAAAGAACGATAAAAATGAAAAAGCGAAAAAACTTCATCCGCTTTTTTCGTCGGTCCTAATCCCCTTTTCAGCAGCGAGTCCTCTAAATTAATTTGAATGTTTTCTGCTTTTGTGATAAAAAATAATTTATGTTCGTCCATTGTCCAAAAAAAAAGAAGCACCCGTGTTCGTTTTTCTTGTTCTTTTTCCATATCTACTGTTTCGTTTATTAGTTTTAGAGTTTAACAAAAAAATTGTCTTTTTACGGTTTTGTAAGTTCCTAAAAATGAAATATGTGTTTATGAAGTTTCGTTAATTAATTTTACGAGTCGTGTTCTGTATCAAGAAAGAAAAATCAATGTTGAAAAAAGGGAAAGAGAGAGAAAAAGAAACTGTTGTAGACTTTTCTCATACAGCTAATAACTGTCGGCGTAAAATTTCGATTGTTTATTTTTCTAAATAACTCTGTCGTCCCCCTTTTACTTTCGTTTTGCGTCATAAGAGAGAAGCGTGTAGGTTACCGCGGCAGTCAGGATAAGTTTATGGAAATAAAAAAAATGCCAAAGATAGCTAACTTTCCTGCTTGAACGCTGTGAATACTTAAAGATTCATTTCTTCTTCGATAAGATCATTAACAAGACTTTAAAGATTATATCGTTTATTTTAGATTTTCTGACATCCGTGAAACAAAATTATGTGTGCAACTGAAACTTAAAAGTACATTATTTCCAGACATAAACATAACTGAATGTCGAAGTTAACTTTATTGTCAAGGAAAAATTGGAAGTCATTATCCGGTTCTGCTGAAGTGATGATCATATCAAGATTTTAAAGTAATATAATTATTGTACAGCTGCAAATAATTATTCATTATATTTTTTTCTATGAAGGAACAGCATTTTCGAATTTAAAACCAAACAAAAAAACAGGAAACACTGATTGGTTCTGTATTTTTACATTAAAATTATATGGTACAGGCAAATATCATGCGAAAAAAATATGTATTGAAAAATGAACATGGATCAATAGATAAAAAAACTCATCATTATTTTAGACCCTTAAAGGCGTATTTTTCTCCAGCGGGAAGTCGTCCTTTCCAAAACAGCTCTTGGGATAGCGAGTACACAATAGAGAACAAAGAAAGTAAAACGGGATATGTGTGTTGGAAAATGAAGCTCCCCGCTGAAAAAAATACCGGTTTAACTACCTGCAGGGCCATCTGTTGTCTCGAACATCCCTATTATTTAGTTGGTAATGTAACACTATAAAACACGAAAATGTTATACTTTATAGTTTATACATTATATTTCTTGACGTTTTAAAATTGATTGTATTATACTGATGACTTGAGATTATCAATCTGCTGTTTAAAGTATTTGAACAACAATGCCTGCTGGGTCAGCTTCAATTTATACATACGATGGATACGCAAGTTAGTATTAATATTTTAACCCAGTACTAATATTTTAATATTATACTTCTATTATAGTTTATCCACGTGTTATAAAACGCAGTAGTATTCCTATATAGATAAACACATGCTTTATTTCAGTATTTAACAAAAAAAAAATGTCACTTTTGTGGGTTTTGTAGTTAGAACAAAATTTTATAATCTGCAAAGAAACTATAGGTGAACGAGTGACTGAGACAAAACATAACAATCAAAATAGCTTAGCAAAATGTGTTTGTGATGAACAAGTGAATTCATGATATAGCCTAAATCTTTTTTAATACTGAGGAATCAACATATAGAGTAATTATAATTCCAAAAGTATGATAAAAAGATAAAATTCCTAACTATTTCATTCCTCTCCATTGCATACATAAAAGTTCTAACCACTACTCCTCAGTGGTCTCCACCAGTACGTCCTTACTAATTCCCCAAGGAAATTATCTCTTTGTAACTTTGAAGCTCTATTTTCCCTTTATCCTAATCCTGTGGTATATCTAACGCACGTAAAACGCACCAAATATTCCTATCGTCGTTAATACAGCACAAACACCTCAGTGTTATCATGGCCTAGCTATTATTAGCACGATAGATTATGAAGTAATTTGAATAGTAATGAACTTCATTATTGGAATCTGTATGATACTATATAGAGTCGCTAAAGTTCTATAGTGTTGGGTTATTAAGCGAAGACCGGATTGAAAATAGAGTAATTTGGGATGTTTACAGTATGTACATATATTATAAGTAATCATTTTACTTTCGGCTTTTATTTTCATACATATTTTCGTTATTCACCGGAAATATTACATTAATTGTAAAACAAAAAATTGTCTAAGAACTATGATATAAATAACCATATAGCCAATAAATGCAGTAGTTAATAAAAATCTAAAAATCTAAGTTGTGTGATGTAGGATTCCCACATAACCAAGTGTTAATTTCGACATCTATCAAAACTGAAATTGATCCTTTGACCCTCTATCGGTTTCATCTCTATGAACCTTCAAGAGTCAATAGCAACGTAATTTCTGATATACGAAGAGGTTGCTACAGAAAAATTTCTGCTGCATAGAAAATCTAATCGTACCTCAAAGAAAAAAAATAACTGGCGTCATTCAAACCTCTATACAGGTCCGCTTTTTGAAATATGTTTTAGAAGGTGATTTAGTAGGATGCGGATGTTTAATGTTACTTAAAAATTTAGCAATAAAGTAGTATCCAACCAAAGGTGAAAATTCATAACTTATCACAGTGCTCTGAAGATGATTATGTATGTAATCGAAACATGTAAACACTAAAAATAATTATGTTTATTAGTTGACATGAAGTGTTTCTTTCCAGTTATAAAGTAATATCCTGATCTAAAACAGAGCAATATTAATAACAGGACACCAGAAAGCAAAACCTCAAATATATGAACACCCTACTTACCCCAATCGGTAGTATATTGCTTCCATGGCAGAATCCAGTACAGTATTTACAGGCCATCTCTACATTAAGATTCCGTTCACAACTACTACTAAAAGAGAAGCTTATAAATGTAACCACAAAATCTACTAAAAAAAAGTGGAAAGCCCCAGGGGTGCGACGCGGTTTCTTTATTTCACGTACGAACGCACCTTTTATTTTGTATTGTGTGAAGTAGGAGATAAAGGGGCAGAACATTTGTGGGAAACGATGATGATGATATGCAAAGTAGGTGCTCTTTGGTGTAGCAATATGGTAGAAAAGCAGACGATTGGGGGATTGTGTTACGTATTATGTTGTGTTTGTTTTATTGGCCAATTCGGTGTTGTTCATTTATTGGGTCAAAATGTGTTTTGCAATATACGTTTTATTTGAATGTCTTTCACCAACAGTAAAAGCAAAAAATGAAAAAATATTTTCATAATGATTTTTAAAAAGTATATTTTCATAGAAAGAGACATGTAGAAACTAAAATAATTAAAAGGAAAACATTAATAAGAACAGTGAAAAATGAACAAACATTAATCCAAACTAAAGAAAAAAAAGTATTAGTTAAGCGTAAGAAAACATTACATTATTTTCTGGAAATATCTTGATTGCTTCTTTAGAAAGATGATTTTGGTAATTATAGAAAAATAACAGGCAAGGAAAACTATTTACGAAAACCAAAGGGTTTTGCATATTTTTTATCTGCATTAACTATGAATAAAATTTATTTAACTTATTACCGTAATATTATTCTATAACGGATAAAGAGCTTATTAAAGTTGCAGCAGCCCGAGACAGGAAAAAATGGAGACAAAAGCTCGAGAAGGCCAGGGACCTATTGGTCTGTAGAGCCAAGTGTTTCCGTAATTATTTCCCAGATTCCAGATTAAAATTCGAAAATTTTTCATTCCGTGTTTCTTTTGATAATTGCTGCAGGAACTCTTGTTTGAAAATATTGTATAAATTAACTAAATTTTCAGAAAGGGTGAAAATATCGAATTTCCCACATCCATTTTATAATAAATCATGATTATTTGTAACTAATTAAACTCGAACACCTCAACCTGTCTTAGGTTTTAACTTTTCAAATATAGAGCTCATCAATCATCCGGAAATCGAAGAAACCGATCGAGTAGACCCTTCGAAGGTATACAAAAAATATAAATGGAGTAAAAAGTATACTTGTGAAAAAATAGCTGACATAATATTATCCTTTTAAGTAAAAGAAAATAACTGTCATTATAGTTATAATAAGAAAAGTTAAAAAGCAATCTTAATAAATTATTGTACAGCCCGCTGATGGCACATCTGTAATTTACATCTTATTCCCACAAATGCCTCCTCTTCTTCCACCTACAATGTAAAGGAATATTGAGTGATATGTTTGCATATTTTTCTGAGCGTTTACAGTATTGACTCGACTGTAGCACGAAAAATAATTCGGTATTAAATGTAAAATTATAAATTAATACAGGGCTAGAATTTCATTTTTTTCTGTCACTGGTCAAGTTGGCCAGTGCTGAATTGAACTTACTGGTCCAAATGATTTTTTACTGGTCACATGAGAAATTCAAAGCTGTTAGACTACTATTGCCTTCTGTAAGTTTTCGAACAAGTTTTTTTCTGAGGCCTTCAAATTTCAACATGACCATAACAAAATGTAAAGAAAAGTTGCAGGACTGAAAAACTTACTTACCAAAAAATTAACAAACATATTTTTCAAAGAACTTGATCAGTTTATCTGTAACTTATTGAATAGAACATAGACAAACAAATATTACCCATCAGATTTTAAAACTCATGTACCAATTAAGTTTTAGCTTCATTTCCTATCTCATTATAATGTAGTTTAAACTGATAAAAATACTAATGAAAAAATCTAACAGTTGCACTAAAAATTTTGGGATCTAATTCACTCAAAAACAACGTAAAATAGACGTTCTTGTACTTGTTTTAAAGGCCTTTTGGAGATCTTTCCAACAGCACCAAACACGCAGTTTTACGACTTTCTCTCCGAAATTACGAATATTTATCCACTGGTCAGATTGACCAGTGAAAATTGAATTCTACTAGTCAAGAAGCAAAGTTACTAGACTGTGATCAGCAGACCACTGGGAAATTCGAGCCCTGAATTAATACAATTTATTATGAAATGAAACTAACAAAATCATATATATGTCTTCAGGGGAAGAAAATTATAAACATAATTCTGCCCGAAATATATTAATTGTACAAAATTTACAGATGTACTTTATTCTAATTGATCAGATTTGCACCTGTTTCCACATTTTAAAATATAGAGTGCTTTCAGCAACAACTATGCATATGTTTGGATATTTATGTTAACTCCGAGAGTTATGTTTTTGCACCACCTTCCCACCCTGAACATTTATTGCCTCCTACCGAACTCGTCTATTTCCCGCCACTTTTTTCACAGTTAACTTTTGAAACACTCATCAATCTTTGGAAAACCCGTTCACTGAATAGATCCGCAAACTGCTGTATCTTACTACGATCACAGCATCGATATACCGCTTGGCCTTCAGGGATGAAGAGGAAAAAAAGAAGAGCAAAAAAATTAAACATCCCTTTCGTTTCGTTTACACAGAAGACAGGTGCTACAGTACATTCCATGTGTGGTATATGGGGAGGGTAGCTATCAGTTCCGTTCCATCTATGTATCATAAAACTAGCTTCGTTTCTGAACTGCTGCTAAAGTGGAATGATCAGGAAATCGATAAGGAAATATTGATAATCCGTTTTATTCGAAAAAGTGTTTCTTGTAATCAGACAATGCGTATTCGTTTTGAGAATCACATGTTTCACTTAAAAGCATAATGTATTGTCTATATCAGTTAATTTCCACTGTAACGTAAAAAGTGTATATATGTTTTATAATGGGTACCGAGAGCCAACAAGCTTTAGGCATATTATATTAACTAAAAACACACACCTTTTCGTTCAATAAGAAAATGTTAAATTTCTTTTATAACGATAATGGCTCGAATAGCTTATATATATATATGAAGTATCAATAGTGTTCACTGATATAGAAAGTGCTGAAATAAAAACTTTGATACATTTAAATCACGGACTGATAACAAGGTACTAATTCACACTTTTCAAGCTCTGAGATGAATCAATTTGAAAAAATTTCTTCTCAGATTTCTATTATTTATTGACTTAGAGCAATGATTTCTTTACAAGACCATTGAAAACAGTTATTCAATCAAAAAGGTAATTATAAATTATCCTGTTAATTTTAAATTACCCGGTTCCTCAATTATAACTCACATTACCAGCGTATTGTTATTGGAGTTAAAACTTTGTCACAATTTTTTTCCATATTTTCTCTGTCAAGTTCTGGTGTCAACTAAGCAATGCTATTGGTCGATTCATCAGAAACATTCGTAATGTTCGACATAGAACCTTATTTTGTCGCTTATTTCACTTTCACCATACTGTAGTCATGAGTCAAAAACGGTCAAAGTCAGAAGAAAGTTCCTTTCATTCCGCTTCCAATGAAGTAGTTAATATCTTGTTATCCTCAGCTCGCAATATGCTAAAGCCCTTACATTTTTTCCCCACACATACATACATGTAGCCACCCACGTTATGAAGTAATACATAAATATTTTATGATCTTCCAAAAAAAAATTGGAATTCATGAAAATAGAATAAATTATATTATTTTGTCTTTGATGTTTGTTACTGTATTTATTCGATAGCATTAGCATGGTACAGGTATAATAATATTCTCAACGGTTTGTGACTGATATTTAAATACATTTAATATAAAGAGAAAAATATAAATATATGCAGAACATCAAAAAGGTATTTCATGCTACGATATACTCGGATATTCTCATGAGAATTTCATGGGCAAATCCCTGGTTGTATGTAGCAAGAGTAGTATCGAGTTTCATCATGTGAATTATGTAATAAGTCTGTGGCATAATAATATATTGGTCTACAAAACTTAAATAAATTTGATTAAAACTCAGTATTTTTAGGCAAATTATTATCAGGTAAAAATTATCATTCGGTTTTTATAAATTCTATTAATCTTCGAGTACTATCAAACATCATGGAAATTTATATCCTGAAATTAGTCACTGTCAGAAATTATTTTAGCATCATATCAACATTATTTTATAGGATCATGAAATAATATTGATATAATCGTATTCGATTAACACTCTAATTTTGGCATATTATACTCATATTACGACAGTTTAAAAAACATAGATATGCACTTGTAGTCTCGTACACATCAAAATTTCCATTTTAATTCATATTCAAATATAGCAATAATTTAAACAAAAAATATCTTATTCGGCATAGAAAAATATTTTGGCTGCATTTCTTTCTTGGTATACTACAGTTTTAAATATTTTAAAAAACTTATCACAATATTTTCATGTTGGTTAGTTCTATATGTTGAGTATAATATATAGGAATCACTCTATGTTTAGCGATTTATGATAATTCCCAATGACCCCTTGACTGGAAAGGCTATAGCTTTAAATCGGAAAATTTCTGTCTGATCACGATATTATTAGGAAGCTTCTAATCTCATCCTTTCTCATAAAAAAAACCATGTGACAACCGTACCCCCATTTAACTGCATGTTGAGTGTGAGTGTGTTAAAACCTTTCCTCTGAATAATAGGCTGAGCACGTACAGCAGAAGATTTTATTACTTGGGTATAGTCAGATCGATGGGAACTATTAATTCGGTATAGGAAAAGGTGTGGGTACTGGTTTCGTAAAACACCCGAGGAATAAATTGTGAATTCCATCATACTTTTTACAGACCAAGGGTTTTCCGATATAATTAATTCAAGTGGAAAGGAATAAGAAGAGGGTATAAAATAATGGAATGAAGGCGTGCAGTTTATTGGGTGTCGATACCGTGAATTTTACTTGGATTTTTTTTTTTTCTATTAATATTTTCATGCAGACAAGGTCATTTTCAAGAACAAATAGTCGTGCCCATTATATAACTTATTAATTGATCACGTAAAAGATGTTGTTAAGTTTATTAACTATATATTCTGCCATATAGTAATAGTATTTTATGGCATGTCAATAACGAATGTACTATTCGGAAGATACAAGAATGATCAACTTTTATAATTTTCTTTAGCTTATTTCCCTATTTTGATAAATGATCCAATCTGCTGATTGAAACAAAATCGAGAATATGCAAAAGAAATCCATAAAATATATACGTTCTAAAAGAGGAGTCCAGTACCACCGAGAAGAATATCTTAATGTTTGTAAAGAGCTTTATTTAAAACCCATTGATGTAATATACAGCATTGAACTGTTAAAATACTTCTATAAAATATGTAACAATAAAATCCAATCACAATATCTTCAAAATTTAATCCAACTACGACGCCCTGATTGTCGACTACGATACACACTTCCA
>JAQIWE010003474.1:0-11770 GCA_034698565.1 Campodea plusiochaeta | reverse complement strand
TATTCGATGTCTCAAGGGAACGTTAATCTGTGAGGCAAAACGGGACCCCTAACTGATTCGTGTTACAGGTTTAAGGACCCAAATCGATAACTCTTCAAATTGTTTTGACAGTACACCCCTATTTTATATACAAACAAACCTACCAGACGTCCCGGTTTCACTGAGACAGTCCCGGATTTAGGTAAGAGAGTCCAATGTCCCGGTTTTTAGAAGAAGATGACTCTTTCTTTTCTTTTTTTAATATTATTGCTATTAAAAATAAGAAAAAATGATTGTAATATCAGATAAATCAGTAAAAACTTAGCTAAAATCGTGTAGTTTTTAACTGGGATTTTTCAAAATTTTCTTCGCTCTCGCTAACCATGGTGACGCTTCGCGGATGGCTTTCAACATTCCTTTATTTCATCTCCTAAGTTACAAACCTCAGAGCACTATTGCATTTATTACCATATTTACATTGTATTTTAATTTTACAAAAGGTTATTTTATTGGGAATGAAAAGTCGTAGAAATAGGAATTATTTGGTCAACCTTTATCGAAAATTTCATATTAATAATAATAAACCCTTTAAATTTCTAAAATTCCCTTAAAATATAGTAAATTTCCAGTAAAATATGCAGAAATTTTACAAAATACAGCAATCATTTTGAAAAATAGCTTGACCTAAAAAATCGTTTAAAATATGCAATTTTCTCAATAAAAAAAATTCCCTCCCCGGCTTCGCCCTCGAATTTTTTTTAGATCACGAAAATCTGGTAGGTTTGCATACAAATCGCAAGAAAGTCAAAGATATACAAATTGCAAGAAGTCAAGGGATGATCAGTTGGCGGTTGTCAGAAACACCCTTGATGGGTTAAACGGCTAGAGTTCTTATGATTGGAAATACAGTATATACCTAAATCAACCCTAACCTAATGAAATCTAACCTAACCTGACCAAACCTTGAGGTTCACCGTTTCTGAACAACAGCCAAAATAATGACACCAGCACATAGGAAAAGACCACACTTAAAATTTAAAACAAACACCAAAAATTCATTCATAAATAACTGAGCCATAGCCCAATGCTCCGAGCTGACCTATAGAGCATTCAGATTTTTTGTTCCAAAAACAGGTAGCCTAATTAGAGTTATTAGAAAGGCCCATCCTGTATTAGACCTAGAATACAAAAATTCACCTTTAGCTGTTCAACAATGAATTATTTTGCAAAAAGAGTGGGCTAACATTAGGTTAAACTACATATTAGGGACACCAAAAAGATGATTTTTACATAGAAATTGGTTAGTGTCGGGCGATTAACTCGATCATTTACCTTTATAATCGAACTCGATTATTCCATCTTCGAAAATCGGATAATCAAATATTTCTGAATATTAAAAGATTTTGAGCCGTATGAAGTTCCAAATCTGAAAAAAAAAAACGAAATAATAAAGCGAAATGGCATGGAAGCATTTTATAACACTTTGTGATAGCCTAATGCTAACGTGTCAGTCTTCATGTGGATCAATAATATTGAATTTAGTAGCGATGACGCATATTTTAATACATCATGGCTTTCGCTAGATACAGTATTCATTTAGGAGGTTTTAACATGTTACTATAAAGATTTGCCTTTTTTAAACATTTTCACTCTTCTTTCAAGTTCACTCACTGCAATTTTTACTGATTTTTATGTAGGCCTATAAAAAAATAATAAATTACAACTCGATTAATCGAGTATTTTAGTGGCAATTAATCAATTACTAATTTCAGTAATCGCCCAAACACTAAAACTGCCTGCCTCAACAGGTTCAGGGCACTGCAAGTGGGACGTGTCACAGTTGCTGTGCTCCCATGGCTCCACAGCATTATATTCATTAGGCATGGGTAATGTAGCAAGCAAAGTAGTGAAACACCAAATGTAGACCTATATAAATATAGACCCAGTAACTTCCTATCCCGTGTCAATTTTGATGGACAAAAATCTCCGTATAACCTTACCATATAAATCCGTTTCTGTTTTAGATAGAGGTTTGATTCTTTTTTTATCGAAAAGTATGAGTGTTTTCTTACTTTGTATAAAATTTCAGCTTGCAGTCAATAGTCTTTTCACAAAGCAATCGCAAAGACACACACTTTCATCAAAAAATGGTTTGGATGAGATTTTAATTTCAGCCCAGGTGGAGTGATAGGTCTACACGTTTCGTAAATTTGGAATGTAAATGCAAATAATTAGAAGATGCACCTACAATCTAATTCCGCTCCTATAATGAAAGTTGTCTCGTTTAAGACCTGTAATTTGTCTTGTTTAAGACTATTCCCGTTTGGCCACTTAGTGACTATAATAGCACCGAAATGACCAACTATTATAGGTCTTAAATGAGACAAACCTAATAGGTGGCCATTTAGGTGCTATACACGTCACTAAATGGCCAAACGAGAAGTCTTAAACGAAACAATAATGAAAGTAGAAATTGTAAGATTTCAAAGACTGAAGGTTTTTTTTCAGTAGAAATAGCGAATTCTATGGTGACCATATGTAGGCCTACTGTATTATAATAATAATAATAATAAATTTCTTTATTTCAGAGAAATAAGGCCCCTCTCTTACATACAACATACACTGGATTATTTATTTATGAATGTAAACAGCATACTGTATTATACATTTAGTATTTTCCGCCCACATAGGCTACTGTATAAAATAGCCTATTATACCAATACAGTAGGCTATGCCAAGTATACTGTATTTTCACCGTCTTGTAACAAATCAGTAAAAATAAACTAAAAAGTGTAGTATTTCATTATAATTTCTCAAAATTTCCTAAGCTGGAGACTATAACCATACATAGTCTGCAGCATTTTTTGTTGTACCATTCAAATTTCTGCGTCCGTCACTGAAAATTACAATCGAAAAATAGGCCTATAAATTTTGCCTTTTTATGGCAAAATTCCCCGTTTGCCCATTTTCATTTTAAATCTTCTCCTCCCTATCCATTATAATCAGGAGCGGATAAACAGGGGCTTCAGAAAAAAGAAAGGATTTGTGCTTTAGGCTATTTGTCAGAATTGTGAGTTAAAATAAGCAAAAATTCTTGAAAAATATATTATTCGCCTTTTTCCTGGCTTCGCCCTTGTGATACAACTTTTTTTAGGCATAAATTCTTCCACTTAGCGTGCCCCACCCCATGAACTAGTCCAGGATCGTTTCCTGATTAAAATTTTATAATTATACTGTATACTATTTGTATTTGGAAAATACGGTATGGTTACCTTACATGGGACTAATATAAACAAGGAGTGTCTTAAAGAAAATATATCTGATGTTCCTAATCCTTAGTTCCCCACAAAGTTAGTGTTAAACTAACTTGGATAGATCTAACTGAATGCAGATCACGAAACACAAAAATGCTCAAATACACTAGCCTAGGCCTGCAAACTGACAAACATCGGATATGGTACCAGTAATAACTCAATAGGCTTAATGAAATGTACAAGCACAGTGACATGGGGTTTACTTTACTATACGCCCGAGTCGATCAGATAGGTCAATCTCCATCCTCGGATAGGTCAATCTCCAGTCTCGGATAGGTCAATCTCCATTCTCGGATAGGTTAATCTCCATTTTCGGTTAGGTTAGGTTTGGTACGTATTAGGTTCGGTTCTAAAAGCACTTTTATCGAACCGGGCGTATAGTAAAGTATCCCCGTGACATGTACTGACTACCGGGCTCGTGTTGATCGAATAGGTTAATATCCATTCTCAGTTAGGTTTGGTCAGGTTAGGTTCATTAGGTTCGGTTCTGAAAGTCCTTTTATAGGCTACACCCGGGATAATAGTAAAGTATCCCCTATGTACCTTACCAGTAGGCTACATTTAAAACTAATAACTTACCTAGATTAGTGTATTTGAAATGTAATCTATTTCCTCCTTTTTACTGATGGCCTGAATATAATACAGATTCCGGAGCATCACAGCCAAGTTGAACTTCAGATTGCTTTTCATCACTTATAGAGGAGCACCATGAACATTCATTGTATGTTAACACCACTGTCTACCTCCACATTGTCGTTACCGCGCCGGTGTTAAAAATCATTGCCACAGTAATTCTGCAATCGCAAATGGAGTCTCAGGGATTGGGCTATTGAGACGCCCCTCTTCCAGTAAAAACTAAAAAGTTCATTTACAGTGCCAACACTCACAACTAGTGCTGCTCATAGCGGCAAAACCTACAGCGCCTCTAGTAAGAAATATTTCCAACAAATCCATGATGGGCATAATGTTCTGGTAGAATTGTCATCCAGGCGGAGCATAGTAGAGACCTGCAAGATACGGGAAATCCCACGAGAGCCCGAGAGCGGGAAGGGGATGAGCAAGGACGAGCCTTAATCTTTTCTTAAATTGTACCGGCCGGACCGGGCTTTCATTCAGCATTTCGATGGTCCGGGCGGGCATTACCATACATATACTGTTGTCAAAAAATATAAAAATATATAATAAAAAATGAAATTTTCTTCTAATTTAAAAGAATACCAGAGGATAGGTCTAGTCATATAAAACATTATAGTCACACTTATTAAAATATAAACCTAAACTAATATTTTAAACGAAATTAAGTTTTTGGAGTTTTCTCGTTTCAGGGAGTATTATTAGGCCATAGACCACATACAGGGCATGTGGCATCAGAGACCTTAAACCCGTATACGGGTTTAAGGTCTCTGATATGTGGTCTATGGTATAGGCAGGCCACTTTTAGGGTTTACGCAAGGTACGCTAGGTAGCAGAGCGAGCGGGATCTCCCACTCCCCCTGCTATCAAGCGTACTCTGGGTGTAGGTTGAGAATTTATAATTATAATCGAGAATATAGTTAATAATTTTATCGACAAACTAATAGCACTGTTGTGACTGATAACATATGGAAATACGAACACATGAAGAGTATAGTACTACTGATGTTGCGAACTTTCTGCACAGATTCATCTGTATTTATTCTAATGCTAGAATAAAATTGTAAAGTTGCAAATATCCCTTGAAAATAATATTAAAATATAGCAACTGGAGGGGATGGAACCAGACATCCTTTCTTACTCCTGTCTAACTTTATTTGGTCTACTACCTTCTTGTTGAACCAGCGATATCTTACAATATTATTATCCTTTTCTAAGGGATAACTACAGCTTATGCCCGGCTGAATGCTAAATTGTTGTATCTATATGGCCCAACTGGTAGAATAAATGCAGATTCGATCAGATGAAGTTCCATACACCTACCACTTATTTAGTTGTTAATTGTTGTTTTTATTTATACCAGCATTGTTAGTGCTAGTATACTTGTTGACTAGCCTGGAAGACTAGTAGGTTGACATATAGTTGTTTGTTTTACTTATATAGGCCATTAAAGACCTATGTTGACTTCTTAGTTGACTTGTAGACTACCTTCGTTGACTCGTAGACTACTCTAGGTCACCACACATTGACCTAGCATTCCATTCCATGATATAAAAAAAATAAAAATAAATTTTGTTGTCTTGTAGTCTTGTCTTGAAGACTACTCTAGGTCACTCCACTGTGAACTAGTACACATTATCAACAATAAAAATAAATAAAAATAATTTTGTTGACTAGTAGTCTCGACTCGTTGTCTCGTAGACTACTCTAGGTCACTCCACTGTGACCTAGTACACAATATCAATAATGAAAATAATTTTGTTGACTAGTAGTCTTGACTCGTTGTCTCGTAGACTACTCTAGGTCACTCCACTGTGACCTACTAATCCACATCCACAATAAAGACTATATGTAGTCTTGTTGACTCGTTGTCTAGCCTCGTCGACTCGAAGACCAGATGTTCCAAATGGGTACCAAACCAAGTACCAAAAGTTCCTCTTGATTATAAATACTTTTAACTTGTTATAAAAGATTTATTGGTTGACTTGAAGTTCCATTATCCATTGCCCTCACTCCATACCAGTCTTGACCGCTTGGAGTTGAACCATTGTAGATTATCTTCTAAGGTTGTTTAATTCTTCTTCCAAAAGTTCTTCTTATTACCAATGGTCCTTCCTCTCAAGTGTCCTGGCATGGAATGGCAGTCTTCTTCTTCTAAAACCCTATTACATAACAAAAATATGCAATTCTTCAAGTGGGTTACCTTTTCTGATAAATGAAAGAGTTGTTAATGCTTTCAAGTACCAGTAGAAACTGAATTAATTTTATTGAGTCTATTGCATTTTTATATAAAAATAAGTGGGTGTGTAACATGAATTGACCAATCACAGAGGTCCAGTATCGGACGTGTAAGAAAAGTTTTACATAAAAATCGGAAGTTAATTTGTGAGAACTGATGCAATAATGTGGGGGGTGGGGGTTTCCATGCCTCCCAACTCCCCCTGTAATCTAAACAATACAGACTTTCCCACGCAGGGGACTTGGCAAAGTATCAAGTTATAACATGAAAGAAAATATATATACAATTCTTACGTAGCACTGATAAATAATATTAACAAAAAGTCACTGTCTTATAATAATAATATTTTCAGCACTAAATATCTTTCCTACGATCACTCGATTAATTATCGTTCGTTTGCGTAGACGATCGGACACTTGATACGTGAGTAATATACGTTTTAAATACGGAACTTTAAAAGTCTCTATCTTTTGAACCACTGCGTATATTTTCACCGTTCAAAGATTAAAATGTTCAGAATAAATAATAATGTCCTTTTGCACTTATTTTGGGGTCATAGGGGTCACTTGTGGTAACTTCCGGTTTTCGTTTTATATACGTTTTGCTCCGCCACTTGGCTGGCTGTTGCTCAAAGTGTATACTTGCGGTCTTCTTTCTCGTCTTTTGATCTTGCCTTGAAAAGTTGTATGTTGTTTTACGTGTTTGTTGATTGATTTTGACCATTTTTGACTTATTTCAGGGTACCAATAGAATATATTGAACCATACTAATGCTGAATAGAAACCAATTTGTACCATTTCCATACCATAATATACCAAACATTTTTGAAATTGAATTTTACGTAAATATTATTATATGCCAGTTATAATAATAAATATTTCAGATATTTCCATGACTATTGTTGCTTTCATAGTATTTTATTTTCACCTCAAAAATCCGCTTCCCTACATCCGCCTGACTTCGTCTCGCCAAGCTGGTCGAGGCCGAGACAAGTCACAGACCATTTCCATTCTTCATTACCATTCCAATACCATTCACTTTGCTTGTTCGTTTTTCTTCTCCACCTACGGTGGTTCAGACAGTCAGGTGAGATTGTTTTTTGTTCAATCCCCAGGTCTTGGCATCCTTCACTTCTGGGTCTTAGGCCCTCACTGGTTTCTACAGGTCTTGGCATCCTTCACCATCGGGTCTTAGGCATGATCCTCACCGCTTTACCTGCTGCTGGCTTTTCCATGTTTGTCTTTTCATCCTTCCGTACTAGCAACTCTACCTTTCCTTTCCGTCTTTATTTCTCTTCTCTTCATACTCTCCAGGATCCTTACAGAATACTATCAGCAACTCTCTCTTTATGAATCTATGAAACTAATCATTTTGTTGAATTTTTGTTTTCTTTTTAAATATTTTACTTCATGTCTTCTATTAAACCTCGCTTTCCATACAACAATACAAACTTGACAACCAGCATGACTTCTCTTTCACATAAAATAATGTTGTGCTTTTTATTTGTACAAAAATATTATTTTTGTAACATTTCAAGGCCCTATGCCTCCAAAGACTTATTCCTCCATAACTTTGAACATTTCAAGATATAATACTTAATATTATATCACTTGCACATATCATTGCCATAACATAAAAATAATAAAAAAAAGTTTTCTTCTCTTCAACAATATGGCATCAAAAATAATAAAAAAAAGTAAAGTTCTTTCATAACTACAAACTGTTTGCAGTCTCTCTTCTCAACAAAAAAAATACACTTGTGCCCAAAATACTGCCTTTTTCACATATTATAATGCTCTGGAAAAATAATAAAAAAAATGGTTTCTTCTTTCAACATACTTATTTACAATTCAGGAAAAATAATAAAAAAAATGAATGCTTTCACACAGCATTTGAACTCTTGCAGTATTTTTAAAAAAATAACATCTTGGCACATAAAAAAAATAATAAAAAAAATGAACTGCGCAGTGCGTCTTACGTTATTATATACATAAGAAAGGACCTTTCTTTCAATCCTTCATCTCAACACCGCCCGCAGGATACTTCCTTGGTGATTCATTTCTCATTTCTATCATTTCCATCTCTTCATCCATATTTTCCAATTTCTGACCAAAATACGGCTGCAACGTTGAAAAGTCTCCATTGATAAAATATCCATTGTACTCATAACTTAATCCTATGTAGTTGCTCATCAAAAATGTTCTACCTAAGATGGCCGATTCTGTTAGCTGATCTATGAAACAAAAACGTTGCACAGATGTTCCAAAATGATACTTCACAGGTATCTGACATTCTTCTGTAATTTGTGTTGATCCAGTGGCTAAACTAATTGTTGTTTCTATAGGCTTGATCTTCACTCCATTTTGGACTAGCCAGGTCCTCCATTTTGAGTTTATATAATTTCCAGAGGCTCCTGAGTCCAACAGCATGACAATCTTCTTTCCAAAGATCTCTGTTTCAATTAAGGGCTTTCCAGGATCATCATTTTTGTCATCTGCCATCACCACAGAGAAATTTTCTTCCGCCATGCTGGCTTCAAATTCATCTGTATTCTGATCCAATGTTTGGCTAGGTTGTTTCATCTTCATAATTTCTTGAATCAATTTCTTCATCAAGGCCTCTTCTGGACATTCTCTTGGTTGTTGATTAGATTCATCCTTTTTCTGAAATTGTCTTCTTTCTCTTGACCTTTTTAAACCATCACAGTTATGGGTGGGTGTGAAATCATCGCGGCAGAATCCACATATTCTCTCTTCCACACATTCGTTAAAGGTCAACTTCTCTCTTCTCTTCTTTTCGTCAATGAATTGGACTTCCTCTGCCATCTCATCATGTTCCCTGGCGTAATGTCCTTTCTGGTTGCATTTATAACAAATGGAATCCTCTCTTCTTACAAAAGATCTATCTGTCCTGTTGCCTGACCTCCCAAACTTGCGATCTTGCCCTCTGAGTTGGTTATCCTGGCCTTTGGGCTCGCTGTTTTGATTGAGAAGCTTGACATCTTTACTGGGTTGTCCAAATTTTCTTTCCATTTCCCATTGGTAAGGGTCCAATACCCTTGGATGGACATCAGTTGACTCTTTTGTGTCTTCCAGTCTCTTCAATTGTTGTGTCTTCTTATCTTTTCCCTGGTCTACACCATATTGGTTGTATACTAAGCTGGGTTCTGCCATCTTGAATGCAGGCATTTTCTCTCTTGCTTGGTTGATGTTAGCTACAGTCGTCTGAACTTTATTTGCAACCTTCATTAACTCAGTCATATCCCTGGGTACAGGGAATCTATTGAATTCTGTACGGAACACTGGTAAAACTGTCTCCATTATTTTCGCGATAATTTCCTCATCTTCTACTACTCTGTCAAACCTAGAATATAAAAACTCTACAGAATGTATATAATGGTGCAAAGTCTCATGATTTGCTTGAATTGTATTCTCTATTTGGTATTTAAGTCTCTTCTCATAATTGCTCTGTTCAAAAGCAATCAAAAAGATTTCTTCAAAATCCATCCATCTGGTGAATACTCCTTTCCTTGCTATTCTAGTCGACATCCAATGCGCAGCTTCCTGCTCAAAACATGTTGGAAGAATATTTTGTGCAACATCATCTAGGGTACGTCTGGTACGTGCTGCATACAATTTCAATTTCTCCAAAAACATTCTTGGACTCATGTCTCCGTGCATTCCTATAAATATAGGTGCTGATGGTGTTGTCTCCATTGTTAGTGGCAGTCTTGCAGGATCATATTGTGGCTGTGGTATTACATAAGAAGCTGTGCTCCGCTGCTGCAGTCTTGGAGGGTCCAAATCGGTTTGTCGTGGCTCCCTACACATCTCTCTACCTTTGTCACCTTCTCCCAGCTGTCTTGCAATAGACAAACACATTGCTCTTATTCTTTGTTCTTCTGAGGTTTCTTCTCTGACCTTGTGTCTTTCATCAGGAATCTCTGTATTCCTCTTTCTCCATTCATTTCTTTGTACGTCTTCCCATGCTTCTTCCCTAGCATGTTGACTTGTGGACTCTTGTATGTCCCTTCTTCTTACCTCATTTGTGGTTTCGCCTAAGTCCCGGACTATAGGCTCTCTGAGTTTCCTCATTCTTTCTTCTAAGAGGGCCTCCCCTCTGTTGCTTTCTCTTATAAGGTCATCAGCAGTTGGATTTTGTTGTCTCTGTGTCACCTGGTCTAAGGGCCAGTGTGCTTGCTGTACCATTTCCATTGGAACATCTGTATGTTGAGTCACATTAGGATTGATGGTCTGAGCTTGAGGCGTCCCCTTGCTGATTTCCACTGAATTTTCTTTGGTTTGAATTCTTCTCATTTTACTTGGACTTTCTTCATCCACTTCTATTCTTCTTTTCTCTTTGGAACCTGATGTCGATAGCACTTCTGTCTCCATTGGCTGCTCTGGTTGGGTCTCGGTTGTCTTTTCCACCACTGTATGTTGTGGGATTGGGTCGACTCCGCCCGTTGTAGATGCTCTTTGCTGCTGGAAGAAGGCCAACATCATGACTTCCATATTTCTTAATGATTGTTTTAATTGTGAAATTTCTTCTAACTTCTCTCTCATCTGTGAAACAACCTCCATTTTCTCTTCTATCTTGTTAAATCTTTCCTCCATCTGACCCAAGGCATTTTGACTCAAGCTTCCAGCCACTTCTTCGGAGACCTCTGATCCAGTTGCCATACTGACCATCCCTTCAGGGTACACTGCTGTTGCATCACTACCGTTTCCTCCGGTGTCGGCTCCTCCAGCTTCGTGTGCTTCCACTCCCCTTGAGACCGAAGACTGTTCAGTTTCTTTAGTTTTGTCCCCCTTGGCCCATCCACTACTTTTGCCATTCCCTCTCAGATCATATGGAGTCTTCTTTGTTGGTTCTTCTACCATCTTGAGGTTTGGTTACAAAATGGATTTTCTTCTTTACTTTGATTTTTTATAAGGAAATAGCAATAAAAAAACTCTTATTTACTTTTTATCAGGAAAAAGCCTTAAAAAACTCTTCTTTACTTTTTATCAGGAAAAAGCAATAAAAAATTCTTCTTTACTTTTTATCAGGAAAAAGCCTTAAAAAACTCTTCTTTACTTTTTATCAGGAAAAAGCTATAAAAAAACTCTTCTTTACTTTTTATCAGGAAAAAGCAATAAAAAACTCTTCTTTACTTTTTATCAGGAAAAAGCCATAAAAAACTCTTCTTTACTTTTTATCAGGAAAAAGCAATAAAAAACTCTTCTTTACTTTTTATCAGGAAAAAGCTATAAAAAACTCTTCTTTACTTTTTATCAGGAAAAAGCTATAAAAAACTCTTCTTTACTTTTTATCAGGAAAAAGCCTTAAAAAACTCTTCTTTACTTTTTATCAGGAAAAAGCAATAAAAAACTCTTCTTCTTTTCTTAATCTTCTTATAAAAAATGGAGTTTCACAAATGCTTCTTTCTAAAAATAATTAAAATAAATTCTTCTTTCTAAATAATAATTAAAATTAATTCTTCTTGTTGTTTTCATGGGTCTTCACCACTGAGCTGCTCACAGTTGACTTGCGGCAGCCCCACGTTGGGCGCCAAAGATGGAGGGGATGGAACCAGACATCCTTTCATACATCTGTCTAACTT
>JAQIWE010003473.1:0-11772 GCA_034698565.1 Campodea plusiochaeta | reverse complement strand
TTTTGACGTCTTCAAATTTGGTAAACTAAATAACTGACGCCGAAAAAGTAAGTATTAGTATAGGCCTACTTTGAAATATCAGACCAATAAACACAATCAAACAGTTCATATTCATTGCATATTTATACTGAATTCAGTCTCATTTAGTGTCTCATCTAGAACATTTAGGGCGCCTTTGTGCTATAATAATCACACCCAGGTTAGAAAACCATTTATTAGCAAAAATACCAACGAAATATAGTCATCATATATACATTGTTTTAACGGTCTGGATGAGATCTTTAAAATGGCGTATAAATAATTTAAATCGGTCTAAAATTGAGGAAGAAATGTTATGTCAATGAAACATTTATATGATCATTTTACATGCCCTGGCAATTTGTTATTATGTAAAAATGTGCCCACTTTAACCTGATTGCCTCCGAAAAATTCTAGATGAAACACTAGTCCCATTCTGAATATTGCATTGCCCAGTAACTCAATAAAAAGAGTTAAAGTTTCAAGCCCTAAAACAATAAACAAAATCTAACAACATTCCCCTCCCCTTTCTCATTTCTAGGCCTCCCGCCCACACCACCCCTACTCAATATACATTCTCCGAGTCAACAAATGTAACTGTACCACTATCAGATAGTTTTGTACAGGGTACATGGAGTAATGCTAATTATGAAGAAACTATTCAACAAAGAGATAGTAATAATACCAGACAGGTCGAAATCAATGGACAAAACAAGGAGGCAACGTGGACGGGACAAAGTGTAAGAGAAATTTTAGAATTATGGATGTTTAAAAATGTGTTGATTAAAAATTAAATTTATTTCATTGTTAATATAGATAGAAACTATAGTGACTTAATTTGTTAAGTTGAAAGGTATGGGGTATTAGTCACCAAGGAATAGATATGGCATAAGACAGCTGTTTCGGCTCTTAAACGAGTATATTTTCACAGCGGGAATAATCTGTTCCAACACACGTAAGCCGTTTTACTTTCTTTGTTCTCTATTGTACTCGTTTTCCCTAGAGACCGTTAAGCTGTGTTGGAAAAGATCATTCCCGCTGTGAAAATATACTTCTTTAAAGGCTCATCAGTTATACTTGTCCAAGGATTGATACAGTGTTTGGGGGCAGAAATTTATCATTTTTTTCACTGTGGTATTCATTGGTTGGTATAATAAACCTGTACAAAATAGGGCCCCTATTTTGTGCAGGTTTATTATTTTACCACTCGTTTCGAGACAGCTTTTTTATATGCAATTTCAACATTTTGGATATCTTTTCAGAAATCTAACACGATGGCATTTTCAGTATATTCAGCTATTATTTTTGAATAACTGAACGAATTGAAGTGATATTTCAAACATTTCTCGCAGATAACTGTAATTACAAAATTACACCAAGTTCATTACTCTAGCACTAACACTTCCATAGTGATGAGTATATGGAGGTATTACTTTTCAGCCACCATCGTATAATTGTGATGAGGTATTATTGTTTATAATTATTACCCCCTTGCAGGAGACAATATAATTTTTCTTTATATTTTATGGTGGAAAGCAGTCAAAACTCATAATACGTCATTTGAATATCCTCCCCCTTTCTCCATTTGTGAATTATTAGTCATAAACAATGTAAGTGCCATCTTGGTCCTTGAAACCTTTACTAATGACCTGACTACATCTATACAAGGTATGCCATTACCAAAAGATTAATAGGCAATATTCTTAGAGATCATGATTTACACGAACTTTATGGTAATTCAAATTGTGGTTGTGTTAATCAATAATGTGGGGAGTGGGGACAGAAGAATTAAATATATATTTTTTTTATGATGAGTGCTAACCCGAAGGTTTTTGCACTGTAATGGTCCTAACGTTCTACCAATATCTGTATATTTGTATCAATTTCAGGGTTCAATTCTTGTTTTAAAGTCTTTTGAAACTGTTGAAACATCTGGAAGACTGGAACTAGAATTAAATTCTGGATTCATTGCTTAGTAGAAATTATTTGTTGGCACAGCTTTTGAATTTGAGGGAAAAATTCTGGAATAAGAAATAAAGATGGAGGACACGGCCATAAATATTATTGTATATACTAATAATCGAAATTCTCCATTTTTTCATTGTTTAGGACACTGTTTACACAGCCGTAATTCTCAATCTTGAAAAGGGAAATCATAATAATCAAAACAGTAATGCAAAATATTTAACATAATGACTGGAGATATAGTGCAACACATTAATTGTTTACGTCTAAACAAATTAAATATTTTATACCAGGGCAATCTTTGGTACCTTTTTAACATTTCGATTTACCAATATATCATAAGGAAAGTGTATCTTATTTTAATTGGTTTTGATATCCACGAAAAAGCTAGGACATCCAAGGGCCATGCATGATTTTAAGCATTCTCTATAGTCACTTTTTTCACTAAAACAAGGTACAGTTCCCTTTTTTGAGTACTATGATCCAATATTTAAATAAGGTACTCAATATTTTATTCTGACGAAAACTTTTCAGCCTCCGAAAATTAACTAAATTTAATATTACTCCAATTCCAGACAACTTCATAAAAAATCCTTCCTTCACACATTTTACTCTCACGAAAATCTCAGACGTTCCTACGCGTGGAACACATTTCTTAAAATTTAATTTGGACTGCCCTCTCCTGTCATGAGACATCCAGTGTTCTTTTCACTCCCATTATTTTCAATCTCAACTCACCCTACCCCCCTTACATATATACTCTGTCATTTTCTTCACAAGAAAATATGAGTTTTTCTCTCTTACGCACTTTTATAATAAGAATGAAGAATTTCATTCTCGGCTTGTCAAAAGTCAGCTCGCATTATTTTCAGAGGCTTCAAAAATCTTTCATTATTATTTTTACGCAATGTGTGTGTGAGATGGTAGACTGAAAGAAATTGATGAATTGTCCATGTCACTAAAAGGTGGTGGTGAAATGGTTAAAAATATTTTCAAGAAGGGGCTTTGTTCTGGGATGTAATAATAAATTAAATTCGGAAAATAAATTAAAGATATGAATTTAATTTATGATATATTGTAATTCGTTTTCCTATCTTT
Organism: Campodea plusiochaeta; assembly: GCA_034698565.1. NCBI lineage: Eukaryota > Metazoa > Arthropoda > Diplura > Rhabdura > Campodeidae > Campodea > Campodea plusiochaeta. Next base: position 8,691 of record JAQIWE010003473.1, on the reverse strand, counting down.
GCTTTCATTCGAACTCGCATATCTAACTCAAATTTCGATAATTGCTCAAAATAAAATTCGAGTGACTGAAATGGTTTGCTAAAAAAAAAAAAAAAAAAAAATCAAGAGCTAATATACTAGAGAACCCACATAGCAATATTTCTTTTTGTCTAGGCAGATGACAAATTCAAAAATGTTTTAACCAAAAGTAGCAAATTTTAGTGTCTGGAATAAAATTTCTGTGAAGCATGCTGTAACACACTATTTTTTTAATATAAGTTATAGATTAATATGAATTATAGATATCTACGTAAAAATATTACTATCAGTTTATCATTTCTTAGAATTTATGTTCATATCTATCGTCTGCTTTGAGAAAGAGGAATAATGTGATTTTTCTAAAGTTACATATAAATACTTGGTAAATGTGTATATTATTACGTCACCAATAATAACCTAATTTTCAGTATAGTGAAATAAATCCAAGGAGAATGTTAAAGAAGTTCTGCTTCTAAAGAAAATGTTCCATTGATAAATAAGATTGATGTATTCATTTATGATTTTACTAAACAATATTTTTATTACTTCATGTTCCCAAAATCATGAAATAAATGTATCTCTGTCTAAAAAAAGGCAATTTCAGAAGGAAATTCACCACTGATGTTCAGCTCAATCACAAATTACAAACTTTATAAAGTTACAAAAAAGGTACAAATTTAACTTACACGTCCAAATTCCATTTCCGTATGCGTAACTCCCTGAAACATTCTTAAAAAAGGTCCATCATGAACAAGCACTACATTGAGCCGGGGAACATAATATTTTCCATCGTTTTTCTTCTTCTTTTCTGCTAAGAGCCTTTTTCCCCTTTGAAGGGTCGAAGTGACAGGTGAAAAGACAGGTTAAATAAAACGAATAATTAATAAAGCGTCAAACAGCGCCTTTTTAACTCGCTTTATAAAACATGTAGAACGACAGACGTGCTTGTTCAGGCTCTGCTTGTTTCCTTTCAATTTTGGTACAAGAGGAGATTTTTTTAAACTTTGACGTATATGAAGAGAGAGGAAAATGTGTTTTTCAAAGTATCAGAAAGTTGAAATCACGACGAATATTTGATTTTCAAGTATTTCTTGTATTTATTTTAAATGTACTGAGATACTGATCATTCCTTATAATAATGGTCAGTCAAGATGGACAATGTGATAAAATGTTAATATTTAGATGGTTTTACCCCTAGCGGTCGATACAACAATAAATACACAAATAAAAATTTAGGCAGATGTGGGAATCGAACCCGACGCGGCGACGCCTCTCGCTTTATGGGCGAGCGCCTTAGTCACTTGGACAACCTGCCACATCATTAATAATCATGCTTTAAAGTATGGCAAAGTGGCTAAGGCGCTCGCCCGGAAAGCGAGAGGCGTCGGGTTCGATCCCACATCTGCCCAAATTTTTATTTGTGTATTTATTGTTGTATCGACCGCTATGAGTAAAACTATTTTAATATTAGACTAACATTGTATGTTTCAGAATAAAACTACATAAAAATAACTGAAATGCGCCACTGGAGCCCTTCCAATTTAAAAGTCCCAAATATAAGCAAGAGTAAAACTAGATATTATAGTGATTAAATCACTTGATCATACTAAAAGTGAAGTGATCACTCTTTCTACAGGGATATGTTTTTCATAGGAAAATACACGTTTTATTCAGCGGAATACACCATGGTACTTTACTTAAAACTTCATATAATGGCCAAGAGATGTCAGCGCAAACTACATGAATCTATAACGAAAGAATAAAATGATATTGCCGTAAGAAACTAAAATAGAAACAATAACTAAAATTGTTCATATAAAAAATTATGTAATTTTATATTACGGTAATTATTATTATTTCTTATTTAAACTCAAAAATTAAAATATTTATGTATATAGTTGAATCAAACACGATTTATAATTAACGTAATTGCATTTAAATATGTTTGTTAAATGATAATTATTTTCTTTTATTCGATTTAACAATTTTTTTTGGACGGGTATCATAACTTCGGTTAATTGCTACCCAAGCAAAATCAATAATGCTTTTAGGAAATGCACAGGGATCTCTACACAATATTACGCAATTTTTGTTATGATTTTATGACATTTTTTTACGTAAATTTTAGGACATTATTCGGCATTTTTTACGATTTAATTGACATTTTTTTTAACAAAATATTTTTATAACTTTATAATAATATAATTCTATGACTAGCCTAGTTTCTAAGAATTTCTAGTGTATCAGAACAATTTTTTGAAAAAAGTAACAACGTTTCACTTTTCGTTATCGTTTCAAATGCTGGCAGGCGATTTTTTTTTTACAATTTTTCAAGAAATTAGGAATTTTCGAAAACATTTTCAAATATGTAGAGCTTATTTTATTTGAATTAAGTGAAAATTTTATGACAAAATGTGAAAGTTTATGACATTTTGGAAAATTTCTAAAATTTTATGATATTTATGATTTTTATGACAAATGGGATCCCCGATATACAGTACGTAGGACACATCAAAATTATCGAAATTTATTTATCAGCAAATGGTGAATTTATTGTTTTGTACTGAAAGTTGTTTCGAAGTATTAATTTAAAATTATCTATACTGTCAATATTTATTTTTTCAAAGAGTTTGACATTTTTTAACCCAACGGATCAAGTGATATTTCTCTTTATATAGTCGATAGATTTTCCACAAGGTAGCACAAATCGACCTGATTAATTTCGCTGCCTTGAAAAAATATGCAAATTATTCGCTGAAAAACACATTCGCTAAAAAACACATAGGCCTATCTATTAAGTAGCAGCAAATGCAAAACCGACTTAAAAATAATGCACATTAATCATTTTATTCATAATATCAGCAGTTGTTTTGTTTTGGGTCACGCTTGCTCCGCTACCTTACAGCTTATTTTCTTGCATTATCTAAGGTGAGTATCTCGACAACCAGTGATTTTTGAGACGTAATAAAAATAATATGAGTTATTTATGCCAAGAAGACTAATATTATAATATCAGAAAAGTCAATTTAGCTGCATGTAACCCTTTAAATCTTCAATTTCTGTTTCAAAAATCAACAAATTTGTAGGAAGTAGCCACTGTTTAATATGTGCTTATTATAAAATATTCAGAAAATCACAAAACAGATGAGGAAAGAAAGTGAAACTGAATAGTTTCATAAACTGATCAGAGATGGCAGGCCGTTCTGACTGAATTCAGGTATCCTGTATTATTACAGATTTCATGTAAATAACAATTGATTTTAAAACTAATAAATTATTTTCTTGTCGTCAAAAATATAATTACATGTATTTTTTAACATAAATTTTTCCTCTTCCACAAAGTAGGTTTTAAATATAATATTATTAGAATTTATTTCTATTTAACTATAATTATATTAAAAATATGAAACTTTTGTATTCTGCCGAATAATGCTGCACCCTTCTCGGCCGCGTAGAGATATTTCAACGGGTAGCACACAACTCGAGTTGAGGCTACCCAATTAACCCAAAAATAATATGAAATTATAAAGTAATCTAAAGTTTGTAGAATAACAACTAAACTAAGGAATAACCCGTATTCAAAATATTCATCGCCCGCATACGTCATCATTGAATAAATGATTTTTTACTGAACCAAAATGACATCTGAAATTTTCTAATTAGGCCTATGCAGCGCAAATTTGGTACGGTATACATGCACTTTACCGATAAAAGGTACTTCCCTCCCTAAAATTACAAATGTTTTTGCAGAAATGGGGACAGAAGAGATTCCTTATTCATTCCAGTACACTATTTTCATCCTCCCAAATTTCTTTATATTATTATTTCAAGTTAGGCTACAGGAGGTTTGGTCAGGTTAGGTTAATTTATTGCATCAGGTAGGTTAATATCCAGTCTCGGATAGGTCAATCTTCATTCTCTGATAGGAGAATCTCCATTTTTTAATAGGTCAATCTCCATTCTCGGGTAGGTCAATCTCCATTCTCAGATAGGTTAATCTCCAGTTTGGGAGGTCAAGGTTTCAAAAACCCAAAATCGCTAAAGTGCAGTTTTACCCGAAATTTCAAACCTCTAACTTCATAAATCATAATGTTAGTTCTCCGATGAAGTCACATGCAAGTTATGAATAAGCTAAGTACAATAGATTAAACTGAGACTAGGTTAAAACTGAAAAATATAACACAGATCTAGATTGATTTGTCGCAGTTGAACTCTGAATATAATATTTTATTGCTACAGAGGGCTGAAACGAAATGGGAAATTCACCAAAAAGAAGGTACCAGAGTTTCAACTGAGACAAGCTTTAAAAATACATTTTACATCGCATATTTATCAGATAATGCACTGAAAAAACTCTTAATATTTTTTGTTGTTATTTTCTTACCACATATAATAACTAAGCACCACAAATGCAGTAATCTTTGTGTGAAATAACATCAAAACTCTATTTCTTCATCACAAATCCTTTTGTTCCTTAATTTAAATATGGCGGCGACGCGCTTTTTTCGAAACTTCTTGTAGCGTTGCCAGTTGCTGGTTGTCTTTGTTACCAGATTAAAAGAAAATTAATTTTTCAGCATTCTACTCATTTAGTGCATAAAATTTCATATCCGGGTCAAAAATTAGTTAATAAAGTGAAATAATAATAAATTATAAAGCTTCCTTCTCACACACAATGGTAAATATGAGAAAAGAAATTTATTTGTAATATTTTTCAGTTTTGGGAGACATTTTCATTATATCCTGTACAGGTATGCAATACAAAAGGCAGTGTGGTTGAATGGTAGTATATATGCAAGGATACATTCCACAGAAGAGTATAATATTATACAGTACTTTTATGAGTAATTTAAAATAACAGTACAACAAGTATTTGCTACACTTTTCGTTTTTAATATTTTATATATATATATATATAATAATTTTAATTCTTCCAATGTTACTTAAAAATAATATTCTGAGGTTAGGCAGAATTTTATGTAAATTGAAATTTGCACAATAAAGTGTTTATAGTTTTTTGTCCTTATTCTAAATTGGCAAATTTCAACATTTTAGACTTCTTTTTTATTTAAAATTCGTTGACACTATTAAATTATAACCTAGATTAGCTCGTGGATTTCTTAACTAACTGTAAAAAATTTCAATGAAAGACGGAGAAAAATTAATATTAATTTTTATATAAGGTACGTATAATATTGCTCTTAGTATAAACAGGTATTTTAAAATAATATGAAAAAAAAAGACTGCTTTATTTCAAATTTGTATTTTTATTTCTGTAAAACCTTTCTATCACCTGAACATCTACATCGAGGAAGACATCGTGTTCATACTGACTGCTGGTAATGTATTATATGCTAGAATTTGTTATTATACTGTTGTAAAATACAACAATCGTATTTATTTTAAGGTTTATATCATGAAAATGCACGCGTATAAAAACTGATGTGCTGGAGAATTTAAGAAAGTTATTATTTTTTTTTTTAAGTTCCAAAGTATAGGCTTATTCAATTCATTATTTTGATTAATAATAGGCTTAATGTTTTTACTTGTGGGAAATGCCAGTATATATTATATTGGTAATTGAAGTTAAAGATAAATTAATTAACTTAATATTAGACGTTATAAAGCTTTCACATAAATGAAAATAAAAATGAAAGATAATTCATTTAGAAAATACATTTTATTTGTATTGTTATCAGTATCAAAATTATAAAATAAAAAGAGTTCTAGTAGGTCGGGAAAATATGTAAAAGTTAGATAACAATATTTTGAAGACAGATTCAGCTTTCGGAATATAATTCAAATTTGGTTGTATTACGATTGGTAAATCCATAAATGAAACAAAATCATTGTCAATATTTCAGCGAAAATACTTCACTTTTATCAAGACAGTATAAAATTTACAATGGTTGAAAGTTTATACTATGGAGTCAACTATTGTAAATTTTATACTGTCTTGATAAAAGTGAAGGATCTTCCCTGAAATATTGACAAAGATTTTGTTTCATTTATGGATTTACCTATCGTAATACAACCAAATTTGAACATTATGATCAGTTCATCCTTTTGGTTGCTTGGAAGATGGCTTAATTTTAATATCAAGAGAAGATTACTTTTCATCAGATGTTTCACCTTAATGAATATTATTTAAAAAATGTAATTTATTCTGTATTGTAAAGAATATTTATTGAGAATGTAAATTTTCAATAAAAAAATTTCTACAGGTTTTACTTGTTATAAGTTAAGACCAGCAAGTCTCTAGTGGGCATCTTTTACAATCTCAGCAATTTGTTTTTAGTAAATAACCTTAGTTTTGTTAAAATAATGTTGAATCAATATTTGCTGAATTTCACTTCTGTAAATCTCTAAAACTATTAGCTTTTACAAATATTGATTAACCCATTCTATTAGGATATTTATTTGTAAAAAAACTGATATTTATTTGCAAAAAAACTGATATTTTTTTTAACACAACTAGATAATTTACTGTATACAGCCCTACATATAGTTAATTAAATATTAAAAAAGAAAAAAAACTGAAATCTGAGTTTTCAAAAATGTGAAATATAATAAAGGTATACTATATTATAACACTAATTATAAAATTATTCCTAAATAGTGAATCTTACTGAATGATAGCCCCTTGCAGTTCTGTTTCTGTTGCATTGTTAGCCATAGAGGGAGACATCCAAATATGTGAATGGGAAGATTCAAGATGTCCGTCAGTCAGAAGAGGCCAACGACTAAACAAAACAGATTAAACAATATTACAGTAAGATTTTATCAATTATTCTAAAAGTTGTGCTTTTAAAAATTTGATGAAATGAAAATAATTAAACAAAAAGATACTTACAAAGTAATTAATAAAAAACTAAACTTTACTTCATTTAATCAATATCTCCAGTTTATTATTGATTTAAAAACAAAAAAAAGTTCTGTCATTTTCAAACTGTTTGTAAAACACACAAACCCAAACCTTGATTGCTTGCTTGACAGTGGAAAATCATTGATAAATGCAGTTCTATTCATTAGCATATTGATATTTACATTGACAAACTGAGTAGGCCTATTGTATACCGAAATTGAAAATGAAATAGATCTACTATACTTTTGATTCAGAAGCATCAAAAGTATTTAATAACTTAACCTGACCTATACTAATTTTATACTGAACTGACACATAGGGTTTCTAAGTTCAAGACATAATAAATGTAAATTTTTTACAAAAGATTGCTTGTTGCTATATCTTTTGTATTGTTAAAAAACTTAAAATTCCCCATTTTTATTGTAAGTTTAGCCTAACTGGAAAATTTTACATTTTTATTACCATTACTAATTTTTTATTTATAAATAAAAAATTAGAAAAAATAAAAATTTCTGCATAGTAAGTTTAGACCTATTAAGTATATTACTTGAGTTGCAACCAGGATACTTACATGAACTGTGATGGTTTATCTAACTAATTTTATTTACTAATATTTTTATACTGTCATACTGTAGCTCCTAAAACTTATTATTAAATCATAAATAGTGTAAATTATAATTACTGCTTTCAAAATCTTTCTTTATTGGTTCATGCGAATAAGGTAATAATTATTACAGTACCAATACTAGAAATGTTTTTTGTGAAATATTCTCATAATAAAAACTTATCACAATAAACAAATTTTCCATCATAAAATAAAGAAATACTGGTGGAATACAATAGCGTACATCCAAAGAGTATTATTTCGCAACTATAGGTTGATTTGATTAGATGTATCACTTAAACAGCATATAATTATTTAAAGTTAGATTAAAAAAGTAACATGTAAACTATATTTTGACTTCACAAAGATATGCTTTATACAGGTTTGTTTTATAACTTGTAACTATGTATAATATGTTTAATATGAAACAAACATACCTAACGAGGGAACCTCGCCAGGCGTTTGTCACGAATTTCACTCAAAATTTTCTATTGTCACATTCCTTGAGGTGCCAATAGTTACCCGGTAATGTCACTACTCAAAATTAAGGGGGAGAAAAAATTCAAATGTTTTCATACCTCAAAACAGAAAATCCTTATAGCAAATAATAGGGCAAAATATTGATTTTGAAGGGGAAATAAAAAAAATAATGTTCGTGAAGTTCATATTTCACCCATTTTCTTAAAATTTGAACCGAAAATAGAATAATAGTGGTTTTGTATAATTTGCAATATTTAAGCCAGCTACTATTTTTCCATCTGCTCCCTTTAACACATAAAACTTTACATCTATTTACTTCCATTTCTCTTTAAAAAAATATTTATTCTGAAATTTTGTCGTACTAGGCCTAGTCCACTGCATTTGGTCCCCTTTCAATGAGGTGAAATTTTTAATTTACATGGTGTTACTGCCAGGTAATTATTAGCACCTCAAGCAATGCAATAGAAAATTTTAAGCAAAATCCGAAACAAACACATCGTGAGGTTCCCTTGTGAGTGTAATTAATTAAAGTAATCATGCAATTAAGACTTTTGCCAAAATAGACTGAATAATGTACAAAATTGATGCTTTCAAAATATATTCATGAATCCTTTTTATGTTATTTATAGGCTACATCAGAGAATTTATTGCTAACTTCATTTAATGTCAGTGTTCAAATAAGGAAGTAACGACTGCAGAGGCGTCATTTAGGGGGGGCAGGGGG
>JAQIWE010003472.1:0-11772 GCA_034698565.1 Campodea plusiochaeta | reverse complement strand
CTGATGAAGGCAGAAGATAAACTGCCGAAAATTTACACAAACTAAGCGAAATGGAAGTGTCACAACAGTGAAACAGTTCTGCAGACATTCACAACATTGAGGAATACATCAAACCTCTCGCAAGTTGAGCTAAAAATGTCCTTGAAACCTTTTCCTAATAAAGTGCACTATATATAGGCCTAGTGATAATTCTAATAATAATAAAAAAAAATCAACATTATTCAAGCATGTAAATCGTAACAGTGAAATACACACATAAAATAATTCTTACTAGTAATTCCACTAATACTCTTTCCCCTATATTACAGGTTTTAATTTCTCCAGCATCCACAAGAGTGGTGATCCTATCTCAGCAATAGAAGCAGCTGAATGTATTTATGTAGGAGGTGGTAATACATTCCAGTTACTCAAATCACTATATGATAATCAGTTAGTTCAACTTATTAGGGATAGAGTACTGCAGGTAATCATTAATATCAACAAAAGTTATATAGACCTACTAGCTAGTTGACATAATAATGGAAATTTTTATCATACGGTATTTTGCATTTTTTATCTTTAACTCATCTTAATTTAAACTGGTAAAATATAGGTTCTCAGGTAAAACTCAATAGACTGTAACATTGTTTTTTTCATGTCTAAAACCTTCAATTTCCATATTGTTAACTACAATTTGTTGTTAATTACTGTAATATAATGTATTATTAACAATACAATCAGTTCAGAATGCAGTTTTCAAAATCTGAACTTGTGAACGGTTTACGAACTTAAAATGATGAAATCAGACACATCTAGATAACAGCGCTAAAATGAAATCAAATATCATAGGAATACAGTCGACAACGGAATACAATCAACAAGAATAACATCGAAAGGGAAGTGGATCGAACCGGACTTACATATTCCGTTTCGACGCTACTACCTCAAGTCTCGGCAAATCTCACATAATTAATGGAAATTAATTATGTGAGATTTGTCAGTCTTTGACTTTCTTAGCAATATGCTCATATTCTTCAAAATTAATGTCATTAATTGAAAATAATAAAAGTATAGTTACGGTAATTTATATGTACTGTAATAATTATTATCATCTGGTGAAAATATTTCTGTTTTCTGCTTTAATAAAATAACCTACCATTGATTTGAACTCTGTAACCTACACTATTTCAATAGATCTGTAGCATTTTTAAACAATTTTTGGTAAAAATGAACTTTAGTGATTTGGGGTTTTTGAGACCTTGACCTCCCAGACTGGAGATTGACCTAGATCTGAGGATGGAGATTGACCTATCTGATAATGGAGATTGACCTATCCGAGAATGGAGATTGACCTAACAGAGAATGGAGGTTAACCTATCTGAGAATGGAGATTGACCTACACAAGACTGGATATTAACCTACATGATGCAGTAAATTAACCTAACCTAACTAAACCTTACCTAACCTGACCAAACCACCTAACCTAACTTGAAATAATAAAGTAAGGAAATTGGGGAGGATGAAAATAGTGTACTAGAAGGAAAAAGGGGTATCTTCTGAACTCATTTCTGCAAAATGGTAATTTTAAAGTGGGAAGTACCTTTTATAGCTAAAGTGCTTGTATACCCAATTTTCTTCGGATAATAACTGACAATTTAAAGTTCATTATGGTACATTTAAAATGAAATTGAAATCCAACCGCCAAATAGTAAAACTTTCAGTAATTAATAATGAACGAGGGAGATTTAAATTTCAAAACAAATTATAAAATGCCAATAATTAAAAAAACATTATCTCCTTATTCCCAATACAGGAAGGCTTACCATACATGGGAGTGAGTGCTGGAACAAATGTATCAACCAGAAGTATATGTACAACTAATGATATGCCTATAGTATACCCACCTAGCTTTGATGCATTACAACTTGTGCCTTTCAATATTAATCCACATTATATAGATAGTGAAGGGTATAGTTCAACACATAGGGGGGTAAGTGAGTGGGTAAATTGGAATTTTAAGTTACGGGTACTTTTTTGTTGGTTTGTAAATTATATAAATAAAAAAAATGGTATCATAAGATAAGATTGCTGATTAAAAATTTCCCGTTTTAAAAGTCTGTAACATTATAATTTAATAGACTCTGTTAAAGCTACAGTATATAACAGAATTTTAGGTATCTTTTATTAGCTTATTTCTGTACGTTTAGATTTACTTATTTGCTAAAAATTGTAGACCTATATAAGGCCAGGAATTTCTCGCTTTTATTTCTAAATAAAGTCTAAGCTGTCCGTTACCGTTTATTTTTTATATGGATATCCGATCACTTTATAAGTTCGCTATCCGTTTGAACGTATAAAATAAAAAAAATCACAATCTTCTTTGTTTTGAATAATGAATCGGCTTCTACCGTGTGCGCGTTCAGAATTCACGTGTGTGTACGTTGTTTCACTGCCGAAAGGGTTGTTCAGTTTTTTTCTATTTTCATAAGGTCGGGAGGTCGGGAGTGTTTAGCTTATGTTTAAGGAGGTTTAGGTCAATTTTGAATAACCTATAGCTATATAGGAATATCTTCGGATTACGTTTGTATGCGCTATTCCTGTTAATTCTTGCAAATCTAACCACTAACAAGTTCCGCTTGTAGACCACAGTCTTTTACTTTACGAATGCGGTCAGAGCAGACGACAAAATCTCAAAATGGTGATCACAATGTTGTTGCTCAGCAGGTGTTTCTTACGATTTTTATAGATTTTCTTGGTTATAGCTAAGGGGAAGTCATAATAAATCAACTTTTGAAGATTTACCTTACCATGTAAAGTTATAGGATTTATAATTTCTCTTAGCAGAGGATTTATAACATTTTAGCAGATGAAAATCTTGCGAAAGTTGTGAAAATTGCGGGAATATTCAAATATTTTCAGAATCTTGGATAGCCGTATATCAGGATTTCAATACGGATATCCGAATAATACATTCGTTATCCGTATATACGGTCATCTGCAGACAGCCCTAAAAAAGTTTCATGCTTATTTTCTCAAAAAGCAAAGAAATTAGCTAAATAGTGTAAACTACAGGCTTTATTATATTAGGATACAATTTTTCACCTTTTATTTCTTTAAAAGTGCAAAAGAAATGTGAATTTCTGACTCTATTATATTAAAGCAATTAGATATGTAATTTTCAACATTATTTTAAAAAAAGGGCGCAGGAATTTCTCCTAAAAGCACTGAAAAAAGCAACAGACGTGTCAAACTCCTGGCCCTTTATATTTATGTTTCAAGAGGATAAAGCTCACTGTCTAATTTAACCATTCCATTTGCATGCTATGACAACTTCATGAATAAAATTCATTCATGAAATTGTAATTAGGATGAAAAATAGGATAAAAGTTTGCATTCGTTGCAACCAGAAAAAATTGTTAAAAAAGTATTTTTCTTTTGCAAATAAATAGGCAGGCCTACCAGCATCCAGTTTTAGAACTTTTAGCAAACATTGTAAATAATGCTCTTTAAAAACTTCTAGCAATAATTGTTTGTAAATGTTATGGCCAAATGTTTGTGCCTATTATGTTTATTATTTAGTAGACCTAGCTGAATATTCATTATTCAGTGATGAGAAAGTGACTTTAAAATAATTATGTTCCCCAGAAGACAAGCGATGTATAAAGTTTATTTATTTTATATTTCAACTCAATAACTCTCAAATAATTATTTAAATTATGCTTTATGTAATAATGTTCTGTACTAGTACTTTATAACAAGTCCGCAACTAATGTTCTTTATTTTGAAACAAGTCCTGAAAGGGCCTGGACGAAATAGATTTTCTTTAATTTTATAGTACTGATAGTACTAATATTTCTATAACATTTGATATAAAAAATTATCAACCTACTATTTTCCGTTCATGAGAAATGGCGATTTGTAAAAACCAGCGTCAGAAGAGTTACCTTTGAAGTGAATTTTTGGATCTCAGCATGTAATAGCTTTACAACAACCAAACAGTTTTTATTAACTGTAGCAATTTATTTCAAGACTTTTAAAAAAAGATCAAATTCCAACTAACTGGTCACAAGTTATAAGCTTCGAAAGATTTTGGAAAAGGTTCACAGGTAACTCAGTGAGTTGTCTGTGAACTTCAGGTGGGTGTATCTCCAAAATGGCTGGACCGATTTTCTTCATTCTTTTTTCAAAAATCATAAAAAATTCAATGGCAAATACTGTACTGTTATCAGAACTCAAAAAGTAGAAAATTGGCTGTCTAGTCCCTTTAACTACTGTATCATACAATAGTTCTGAGAAATTGGATCTCATCAATAAATCATTGAAAGTTACCTTTACATGTTTTAAAACATTATTTTGTGTGCTAAGAAAATGTTTATAGGCCTGCCCTATATGCTAAAGCAGACAAAATTGAACAAATACATTACTTCTTGATTTAGGTTTGGTTTATTATCAGTTTTCCAAAATGTTAAGTTAATCAATAAAATTAATTAAATATAAATAATCTATTCCAACTTGAAAGTTAAATGATGTGTCAAGGCTGCCGGTGTGAAAATTCTTACTCCGAGGAAAACAAAACCAATAAAATCATGATTAGAAAAAATAAATATTGAAATTTCTAATTCTTATTTTGAAATGGAAATAAAAAACTAATCAATGAGTAAGCTATATGAACTATACGAGCTTGCATGAACAATCTTCATGTACTCTTTAAAATCATTTCTTGAACCTCCAACAGTTTTTAATTACAAAAATAATACAATTTTTGAATAATAGTCATCCTAACAATTTTAATTTATTACATGGTCCTTTTTCAGCTTGCACTCTTAAATGGTCTATTAGTCAACAGCAAAATTTTCCCCATTTTTCTTATTTTCAAAGCAGTTTTATGTTATCTTCGGATGTGATTACACGTTTTTGTTTCTATTTCTGTTAGTATAGGCTATTGTATTTTAGTATTATATAATTGTATAGTAATTTTTAACTTTTCATTTTTAGATGTAAAAATTAAGTTCTGAAGATGAGGTGTATTGCCTTGAAACATATTAAGATAGAGAAATAAATCAACAACATTTAACAGAGGAATGGCTATTATTGAAAGTTTGATGATTCCATATTGTAATAACCTCTGATTGCTCTCCAGTAAACTTTTTCATTTTCATTTTTCATAATACAATTTTTATTAAAACACTGAAAAAAAGCAGTTAATTTATTATCCAAAAATCTTATCAGTTCGATAGTGTAGTGTTATAAAGAAGTTACGTACCATACATCCATCATTGTTATTAGTAAACGCTCTTGGTAACCTCGGTGCCCCTAACCTCGCTGGTCCACTTTGTGACCACCAGATAGCATGTTGGGATGGTGGCGCAGGAGTACGCAACGCTATTGATACAGGAAACATACCTTCCCGAGTACTACCAGCACTCATAATTTCACAAAGTCCCTGAGTTTCTAATTAATCTTAAATCACTATTTTAATTGACTAGCTAGGTTATCACTTGTGTGGGTGGACCCTATCCACCATAATCATTTGATATTGAGAGCGTCGTACATGTGAACGGTGAGGAGGAATGTGGGGTGGAATTCCGAGTGTTCGTTTTATTTAGAGAACACTTCATCCCACACTGGGGTGTCGAGTTGTGATGCGATGGCATCATGGTCGAAGAATAACTGGAATGAAAAAGAAAAATTGGTTAGCACTTTTATTAATTTATTGTCTCATTATACGCTTGTACAGAGATTAAGTGACATATTCATGTTTAAGATACTTTTTGGGTTTGGTCACTTCAAACCAATTAGGCTAGCTTCAGGACGTTTCACCTTTGTTAATAAAAAGGCTTTATCAACTATACAATAAAAGTTTGAAAAGATTCGCAAAATACAAGATTTTTATTGTACAGTTGATAAAGCCTTTTTATTAATAAACAGATAAAGGTGAAACGTCCTGGAGCTAATTAGTTTGTTTCTTATAAGTGGCAAGAATCCGAGAAGTATCTTAAACATTGTCTCATTATGTCATTATTTCATACTATTCTGACATGCAAATTATTTTTAAATTGGAATTAGGTCTTAAATTCTCATCAATCCCTAAATGAGTAGGGCTATTTGGCAAATTCAAAAATGGCAAAGATTAGTTTTAACGAAATCTGACTTCTGATCACGGCAGTGTCACAGGAGGTGAAAACTTTTTCACCGCCTGTGTTATAGGATAGGAAAAACGTCATTTTCAATAAATCGCTGTGCAAAAATTAAGACACTTAGCGATCTGAAATTTTAGTAAGTGTTTTTATATCGGATTGAAGTTTAACATAGGCCTACTGAAATTTCAGATCTCCAGCTTCAAAAATAATTTTTAGCAGACAGTGCAAGTCATGAATATTATAAATGTTTCAATCTTTCACTTCCTAAAAATTATTATAAGCAAGTACAAGACTTGCTTCACACCAATATAAATGAAAATAGGAATTTCAAAAGATCATATAAATATATTAAAGAGTAAAGTTATATAGCATTTAGGCCTGAAACATGACAAGCCGAAATTGAAAAGTGCATTGTCATGCTTCAGCACTGCAGTTTTTCACTTTAAAACAATAGAGAATAATAAAACTTTCTTGGCAACATTGCAAATAATTCATAAGTTCTGATTCTCTTCAATTTATTTAATTAATTTCAATACTTGTAACTTAAAACAGGTGAATTTATTAAATTTTTGAAAACACTGTACCTTTTCTCCTCCACCCAGACGCTAGCAGAACACTTTTACAGATGGCAGCACCAGACGGGAACTTTTTAGAGACAGAAAAAGCGCGTTTCTTTGAACACAAGCAATTTTTCACAATATTGATTTTTCAATTTTAGTTGTGAAATAATTCAGTAGAAGGGTTGTATAGAATTGCATAGCTGCAATAAAAATTGTTTAAAGAACGCTTCTTTTTATAAGAAAGAATTTTAGGGTCTAGAGTAGGGTTTCCATATTTGGTTCTTCTTTAACCGGGACACTTCCTATATAAAACTTTTTTCGAAACATGGTTGTTCAAATTGTTAGGGCGGCGTAGCCCGAACAACAAATTTTATGTAAAATTTCGTAGACTCTAAAGAAATTCTTAATGGAAAAGTGAAGATTTCCAAGTCTCTTTTTAATATATAAATCACTTGTTTTTCGTTGTCATGTTTCATTATTCCTTTCTTTCTGTCAAATATAATGTTCAACCAAATCATTTTCTATTACTTACTAATCACTGTTAAGTTTTTTCCTTTGAAAGTTCAAATTGAAGGATGTCAATACATACAGTCGCGGATTTCAAATTTTGGGGGAGGTAGAATCTGATGAATTCGGACAGCGTCGCAGACCGTCCGCGAAGCGCCACCATGGTTGGCGCGAGCGAAGACATTTTGAAAAATTATAGTTAAAAACTCACTGTCTGATGTTTTTATAGTTTTCCTTATATTATCTGCATTTTTCTGTCTCTTAAGTTAAATCCCTGACGGGCGAGGTGCCAGTTCTCTCTTGTTGTATCCGCGCCTGAATTCATATTTTCGCGAAGAGTATGAGGCAAATAAAGCGTAATGAGAAAATATTGAAAGCGAGGACGAAACACGAGAGCAAAATTTTAACATTTTTCAGTGGCAAAGATGATAATTTTAAACAGTTTTTAAAGTTTTTGATAGCTGGAGACAATTTTTCAGTAAAAACTGGGAGAATTTTAAAGATTTTTTGAATTTTTTTAATGAAAACAGGTCATTGTTTAGACATCTTTGGTTTACTGCCAATCAACATTTTTATTTTTGAAGAAGGTTAAAAACTGGGACATTTCCTGTACCCGGGACGGGACAGGGACAAATTCTGAAAAACCGGAACATGTCCCGGTAAACCGGGACGGTATGGAAAGCCTAGTCTAGAGGAGAAAAAATTAATGCATTGTTTAGCAAAATATAAATTGTGTCCTATATTTTAATTTTAAATGAACTTTTCTTTATGTTCCTAACCAAATTAGTATGTAAAAAAACTGCTAAAGAATTCATGAAGTAGTAACTTAATTTTTTTCGTCAGAAAGTCATAAATACTGGCAACTGATTTCTTTAAATTTCTTCATATTAAAGAGTGTTCTCAATACCAAGATCCTGGTACTGATTCAATTTTAAAATCCGAACTTAATTTTGTATGTTTTCATTTGTCTTTAACTTTCATATTTTGTAATACATTTGAAAATATGTTTACAATAAACTTGAAAATTTACGGAGTAATTCTGTATTACTGTCTGAGTATAGAGCCTTCTTGAATATGAATTATCAACAGATCACAGGCTATGGGCTTCCACGAGTTCTTAAATTGTTTCCCAATAAATTTTTAATTTTGGTTCACAGCACTAACAAGAAAACCTCAACATTTCATAGACACAATATTTTTATAATATTTGTTTGTACAAGTAAATAATATATGAAACACAGTAAATAAAATAACAATAATTATAAATGGAATGAAATTATTATCACAAATTCGGTGGTGATAGATCTTCTGATAAACTCTTGAGAAATGACGTTCCATTTATTAATTTAGTTGTGGCTATCACATAATCAGTTGGAGCTGAAAGAAATAACAGGAATAAAAAATTAATGAAATTAAACAGTAATGTCAGTTTTTCTGTATTGACTTTCAGTTCTTTAACCCTTTTGCTAACAAAATCGCAATTTTGCGATCTGTGTATTTTGCAACAATCGCAATAATGTCACGTAGCTGAAAAAACTACTGAGTTATGAATTTTGACAGTAGATGTCACTAACAACTAGAAAAGTGAAAAATTCAATTTTTAGTTTTGTCAGTGATGAAGGGATTTTATGTTTCCATGTGTTAGCAAAGGATAATTACTTTCTAATACGTTTTCCTTTGTGATTTATTATTTTAAAAACAGTATGTTCTCTAGCATGGTAAATAATAACAATTTTTTTTGTACTAATTTCTGTTGGGAAACATCATAACAATGAAGGAAAAGGACAAAATGAAATTATTTCCGAAAATTTTGAAAATGAGAGAAAATTAACACTTTTTTGAGAGAAAACAAAAATGTACCTACGTAGCAAAAAGGTTAAATAAGAAAAAATACAGTATTTACTCAAATACACTACGTTTCCATGAAGGCAACAAATCCACCACACTAAAATTCATTTTACAGTACAATCAAAATTCATTTTACAGTGCTCTATAATCAAAACTCACTTTACAGTGCTATAAAAACAAAATTCATTTTAGAGTGCTCTGAAATCACAAATACATATTTGCTGTTTTCATGAAAACTTAGTAAACTGTGTTAAAGTACAGTAGTTTAAATTTTTTTAATAGAATTTGTTATTGTTCTGTAATAGTTACAAAAGCAGTAACTTAATATTAAAATTATAACAATATTTGGAAAACATGGTTCTGAAATATTTTAAACTCTTAATATTATGAAAAAAGTACTCCATGTAATATTTCTCGAAGGGCACATAATGCTGCAAAACAGTGTATTATCTTAATCATCTTATGAATAACAAATTAGGTTATTGTTTGGGAAGTTGACGTTTTACTTTCACGTATTTAAAGTGTTACCTGCAGCCAAATTGGTTTTTCTGATATTATAACTTAATATTAGTCTTCTTGATATAAATAACTCATATTATTTTTTCTCATCTCCTAAAAATCGGCAGTTTTGGAGATATTCACATTAAAAAATGTGGTGAAATAAGTTGTAAGGTAGCGGAGTAAGCGTGGCTGAAAACAAGACAACTACTGTTATGGGAATAAAATGATCAATTTGCATTATTGTTAAGTCAGTTTTGCTACTTCTTCATTGATATGCTCTTTCAGTGACTAATTTGCATATATTCGCAAGGTAGTGAAGATAAGCAGTTCGATTTGTGCTAACTTGCAGAACTTATATCAACTTCTATAGACAGAAATATCTTTTGATCCGTTGGGTCAAAAAATGTCAAACTTTTTTAAATATTTTTTTAATAATGTAAGGTACAAGAAAATTACAGAAAATGAGAATTTCATTATCTGCAGGTAACCCTTTAAACTTACCATCTTCCTGTTGCGAAAGGAAACGGAGTGCTGCAATCTCTGCGAAAGTACATCCACCAATGAAAAACACTAAAGTAACCTTTGGTTCTTCATTATTCAAACCAGTTGCTGAAATAACAAATTAAATACATTATTAGCTTACAAAAGTATGGTTAAATTGTATGACAGTAGTTACTGGTTGTAGTCATTTTTATTTTTATTTAGCTAAGATTTCACATTTTATTATACATTTTCATTGCTAGATTTGAGAATATTTTATCATACAATTTTTGAGTCTATAACCTCAAGATTTTTAACTGCTTATTAAAACAACAAACACAGTAGTGTTTCCAAAATCTTACGGACCCAAATCGATTAACACGTCAAGGGTGTTTCTGACATTCCAACAATTGATTGTACAGAAAAAACACAATTTGAACCACCCAAACAAGTGGTCAACAATGGGTTTACCCATCAAAATATTTTGAAGACATAACCAGTTTGAGTCCGCAAGATTTTGGAAGGACTATATACATCTTACATTGATAAATAATGAATATATAATAACTCAAAATAATTGTATTCTTGTACTCTTTCATTTAAGTCATTAAGCATGTCTGTAATATCTTAATTCATACAGATTTTATTAATGTTCAAAGTGAGTGTGAGTCATTACTTCCTAGCCACCCTGTTGATATTTATTTTGTAATTTAAAACTAGAAACGAAGACATAACAGTAATAAGAATTATACAGGGATTAGAAGTGTGTTAATATTTTTAAATGAAATAATTGATAGAAATAAAAAACCGAATTCCGTAAATCCTTGCTTATTACGGAATTCAGATTTTTATTTCTATCAATATACAATATTTCGTACATTTCTACTATTGAAATGAAATATTGATGCAATGCTGATTGTTACTTCATTTATAGTAAGTTTTACTTTTGAAACATTTGGTTATCAAATCTGCAATATTAGCTGGTCTACCTTTGATTATAGTTCTGCTCGATTGTTTTGCTTATCAACATTTCCATCCAGAAATATGTAAATCCTGATTGGAAGGAGAGTATATGATTCTAACATATCAAATAACATTTCTTTCAAATCCAAAATACAGTAATAAAAATACCATCTTGTAATAAAATAAAATATAAACTAGTACAACAACATTCCACTTAACCAAATCAAGTGGAACTACTTCAAATAGAAAAAGGAAGAAAGAAAAGTTTTGTGAAAACATAAACAGTAATGTTTACTTTGCGAACTACTACAGTAAAGTCTTTCTTTTTTATTCTTTTTTCATTTCTTTTTTTCTTTTTTGGCTTCTCTGTCACTTTCTCAATAAACAACAAGAGAAAAAAAATCCCTTCTTCTGGTTTGTTGGTAACGGGATTTCGCAACCGTCATTCATCTCTCAAAAAAGTTGCCATAATGAACTTTTCTTTCTAATGTTGTATTTTTTAGTTGTTGTTGTGTTGCTCCTTCCCAGATTATGAATAATGAAAGAATGAATTATCACATTGTTGTTTCATGAGAAGGTCAAAAGCACTAACTTTCTGTATAGAGGCATTGTTATAACAAATTATGTTTCAAATAGTGTTTCTGAGGCTAGAAGTTTTTTGCATAGTGGTTTGGTAATAAAACACGGTCTTAAACTTCCAAAAATAGTTCCAAATAGATATTCTCTTGATAAAGACTAAAATCTGTTAGTTGAAAATTTGAGAAATTACACCTATTTTTGGAATTTTAAGACCG
>JAQIWE010003471.1:0-11773 GCA_034698565.1 Campodea plusiochaeta | reverse complement strand
CTGAATTGTCGTGCGCTGAAATGTTTGCGCTGAACTGTCGTGCGCTGAATTGTCTGCGCTGAATTGTCGGTGAACCGGCCTAATCATAGTATTACTCAGTCAGGCGCACATCCAGTATTTCTTGATGGGACGGGTTAGCAAGAAGGAAATGCATTAGCCTATTTTTAAATTATAACTTATGTCCCGTGGTCGAATCCTGAGAGAATTTTTTCGTTTATACGACTAAATTGTTAAAAATAATTGAGCAATTACAACCTGAAAATCAAAGATTTTTCAATGTTTCTCCTTATTTTATAAAAAAAATTCAGAGTATTAGTCAAAATTCTTATCTGCTTGAAGCAGTTCTGTCCCCTACGTCGGACTAGTTTCAAAGTTTCTTCTAATTCTGACAAATAAATGGAAAAAAGTAGTGGTGATGAAGGACATTCTTGTCTGAGTCCTAAATTATTGTTGAGATATTTTATTTGTTGTAACAGATTCCCATTGCAGGCCTACGATGAAACTACATTCTGTGTATAATGCTTGTAACAATTTTATTGATTCTTGTGAAAGTCATGTTTTCTGCAGTAGGCCTAATTTCCATAGTTTTTGTCTGTTCACTTTATCATAAGCTTTTCAACATCTAAAAACGCGATGTATAATGTTTCTTTTCTTTCTCTTGCTATGTCCATTATAGATCAAATGGACCACTAAACGGTTACAAGTTCAAACATGTAAATGGAAACAGCTCTACTACAAAGCTCACAGAAATTACTTATGTAACATTTTTATTATTTTGTTATCTGTAGTTCTGTTTTGAGTAGCCCACAGAAACATTGTGCTACCTCTATAAATATTCAATTATTTAGGAGAGATTGCTCTGACATCCAAAGCAGGAGCTTAACCTAGCCGAGTCAGGAGATTGTTTACAGCTTCTGCCAGTAAACATTAGATTTATGATCAGGCTACTTCACTCTTAACCCACTTCTAATTTTGCTAACTTTATGACGGTCTCGCGCTAACGAACAAGTGACATATAGTGAGGAGAAACAGAAGTGAGTTCATGACTGAACTATGATCTGGTACCGAACATCGATTGGTTGTTACATTTTGACTCTCTCCTAGGCTTTGTCGATCCATGCCAAACCTAACAAAGCCTATGAGATGGTCAAAATGTAACAAATCGATTGGTAGCTCTCCATTACATTTCAATAGAGATGTAGATTATACTAAATCAAAAATCTGATGTTTAATAATAGGAGCTGTAGTAGGCTATTTTTAATACAGTACAGTAATATACATAGGGCTGCTGTAACTCCTTAACATGAATTTCCTTTGATGCATCGTAGGCTAAGCGTTGTAATCAAACTAATCACAAGCCATTTTCAGTTAATCACACCACTAAATGACCAAACTGAAAATAACTTGTGATTAGTCTCAAACGAGACAATAAAGTACAGAAGTAGCCTACCTGTTTGTCCAATTGTGAATCTTAATGATTCATTCATAACAAATCAATCTAAACACAAATTATTCTACAGATAAAATCATGGATGAACTACGGATTAGAGACACCAGAGAAACGTTTTTTTACATGTAAAGTGGTATTGGAAATGGAAAGAATAATATCTAGGTATAGCATTTCCATTTGTAAAAAGTTTATAAATTAATTAGGTAAGGAGATATCACCTTTAAAGAAACCATATTTCAATGGAAATGCTGCATTTTTATGATCTCCGCAATTACACTGAGTTACAATGTTGCAAGAGTGTATAATAATGAGTTCGTAAATTCATCAGACGTTTCATTCATACTTCTGTTTTTCACATTACTCGGTATGTTACCCTTGCCTGTTTTTTTATTTTGCCCGGTACGTCACCCTTGCCTGGTTTATTACTTTGCCCCATATGTTACCCTTGCCTGGTTTATTACTTTGCCCCATATGTTACCCTTGCCTGGTTTATTATGTTGCCCGGTACATTACCCTTGCCTTGTGATTATAATTAGGAGGCGTGGGGACGTGGGAGCGAAGCGACCGAGACGGCCTCCGCCAGAGTGTCCCTGAGCTTGCTGAAGGCAACGCCACGAGCAGTCGAAGAATACATGTTCAGCTGTGTACACTGCCAACAGCATGAACAAACATTTCATTTACGAACGCGCCTAAAGTAGTGGAGCACGAAATTCAACTTTATAAATTATGTTCTTCGCAATTGTAGCAACCAAAACTTCTGAAAATTTGAAAACTCAACCTGGCAACACTGTACATTGACAAATACCTCATTTCTCAGCATGTCACGCTACTGGAATAATGATGTTCATCAAACATTTCACAGAAAAACCGCACATTCCTTGTTAACAAAGTAATTTTAACAATTTTTACAAACACCATAGTCACCCTTGCAACTCTTCTCAATTTCATGACCTATTTCTATGTAAAAAACGTACTTTTGGTGTCTCTAATCCGTAGTTTACCTAAAATCACGTCTAATGGTGTAGAAGTCAATATCAGTTAGCCTAAGTCTAAACCTAAGCATACTAACAGCTGAAACTGTGAAAGTTCACAACATAACAAACCCAAACTGCAAAATTTGGTGTTGTGACGATAAATGGAGAAGTATATTGCCCTCTATTTCAATATGTAAACTCATACTATGCAAAATTACACTTAATAAAGTTTAAAGATGATCCCTACCTTTTAAATTTTGATGTAAATCGTCGTTCCAAGTACGTGGAGATATCACTTCTTCCATTGCTTCCGCACAAATAAAAAAATGTTTCTGACTGCCAGTACTGCCAACATACGCGTCGTATGTTTTTAACTATGACATCAGAATATTAAATTTTTCTCCTACAATTTTTTCGAGAATGTCGACAAATTAAAAAAAAATCAGTAGTTTATAATGATAGCATTCACAACAGCCAATAACACAAAAAAAATTATTTCTTACAAATTCGCATAAATCCCATAATAATTATAATATATATTTTTTTTTTTGAGAAATTGATATATTTTCTTGTTTAGGCCTATTTATAACTTATTAATTTGTTTATTTGTAATTTATTTAGATTAATTTTATTATTTTTATTATTAGGCTATTATTATTTTCAGACAAAGTGATTTATAAAAAATTAAAAATATAAAGATTGAGTGTATATAATATAACCATTCTGTTAGTCTGTTACTCTGTTTTGCTAAAAAGACATGAATATGAAGTTTAAAAGTATATTTACTGAATGTTATTAAAAATAAATGTGCTGTACGAATAACATATAATTTTATTATTTTGTTTATATTTGGTAAATAAAAAGTTATATTTTATAGACTTTTTTTATTTATTTATTTTCAATCTCTGAGACCCAAGTAACCCAGGCACACTCTGTCAGATTAGTCAAAATAAGACGTAATAAAAAATAAGCATCACCAATACAGTAGTTTATGAAAACATCTTTCGTTCAGTTTGAAATTTTATTTTGTTATTTCGTTCTACTATACTGCTATAGTTTCGTCTTACGTCTTTATCGAATATACAGAGGTGCGCATTGCCTTTCTATATTTAGTACTTTAATACTTCTGTTGGTAATGATGAAAAGTAATAAACTTTGAAGAATCGCACTGAAATTGTACAAATACTACGGAAAAAGAGTAATAGATTTAAATTTTGGTACTAATTTCAGTCAGAAAGATACTGCCGCTCAGTTCTCAGGACCTCAGGTAAACTGGTAAAGGAGATTCCCAGAGTTATCGTAATATATATATTTTTCTGCATTCTATAGAAAATATTTAAAAAAAAATCGGTTGAGTTCATTGTTGTCAGGACCATACATGAGAGTGGCTTATTGGTTTAAAGGAAAAGGAAACAATAGCATTCATTTAGGTCTATAGTATAAATGCAGTAATGTTGCCCATCACTATAATGTTTCGCCAAACCAAGATAGAAAACACATAACTGCATAATAGTAAAAAATGTAATTTAAGAACTCACGTTAAAAATCGCAGAAAGTTCTGTGAAAATGATCGATTTTGACCACTTCTTTCGACGTATAAGAATCTCTAGAACACTGACCTATAACAGTATAACTCATATTTCCAAAATAATGTATTTCGATTAACTGCTTTATTTAAGTAATATTTTTCTAAAACGCTCGCTCTCTGAATTTGGTATACGGAGTGGATTCATGGGATTGGGGGGAGGGGGGTAGAGTTTTATAACTCTGGGTTTATGGTTATCGCATGCGCCCGTTACAAAGGGTAAGCGATCTAAAATCATCATCATCATCATCATCAAACTTCCGTAAACTGCCTTGGTATCATAATCGGAATAAAATTCCCAGTTCATTCTTATATAAATTATGTATTTTATATTATATTTTCTGTATACAATGATTGTATTACAGGTCGATACGTTATACCTCGTACTTGATTAATAAAGCATTCATTTACTGTGGTTCCCCGCAGCATTTTTATATACTACAAGGGTATATCGTATCGTATACCATCAACTCTGAGGCGTCTGTTATTACGACCTTTCTTATCGGAAAATATATGTATTTTGCTAAAAAAAAAAATATTGGAAACTAGAAAATTCGCTTTTAATCATATTTACGCCTTTATCACTAATATTGTTCCAAAATAAGTGTTAAAAAATCAGATTTAGCAAAATTTTCCTCATAAACAGTACTGTTTCATACCTAAAAATAATTCATATGTCCGTCCCCCTTCTCCACTTTTTTATTCTTGCAAATAATGTAATATTGAATGGCCAGTAACACACTGGTCTCAAATCCTTGATTCCTTCACTTTTCTCAAGTACCCTCGTGTATAAGCAAGGTCACAAACAGCGGAGATTGAAAGGTTGCATATAGCAAAGGATGAATTGAAAAGTATTGAAGGGAATAAAGCTTTTTGCAGCACATTTTAGTGATTCACAACTATTTCATTTAAACTAATTATGTGCTCGGGATAGAAGCTTGGCAATAATGAGACAGAATATTCATTGTACGACACAATATTGGAGAACATTAATGATTTAAACTCCTGTTCATTTTAAGTTCTTTTTAAATGCAATATAATATTTACGGTGATTTCTACTATTATAAAATGAATATAAATTTCCACAGCTCAATGGTCTATATAAAAAAAATCCATATTTTATTTTGTTTCTGAATAGGAAAAAGTAAATTAGACTCATAACCAACGAAATAACCTATTTGGTGTTCTATAGTATATTATTTTAGTTTTATTAGCGTTTATATTTAACTTTACATAATGAACCCATCTTTGGAAACAGTCTAGATTTTCTTTCAACTGAGCATTTAAATTAAGAAGTGAAATGCTAACAACAGTAATAGCAGCATCGTATGCCTATGAATTTACATCTGTATATATATAATTTCTTTTTATTTCATTAATATATAACAAGAAAAAGGTTTTAATTGGTGTCTCGAAATTTGTGAAGCAATGTGCTTAATTAATATAATACGGGTTCGTATGTTATAGTTTTTATAATATTGAATCAGTTGAAAAAAAAAAACCTAAAACTTTTCAATATTATTAGTTCCTTTTTTTGTTCAAATATATTAAAGGTACACAAAGAAAAATATTCCTGTTTTTTTATATATATATAAAAATTGATTTTATTGTCCCAAACAAACATTTTCAAGCAACCCTTCTTTTAAATTTTGACTTTACAATGATAAAATACAGACATTTGAACTCAAAATCATTTTCAAAATCACAATTAGTTTCAATATATCACAATTCGTTTTAATGAATACAAAAAACTTTTTTTCTTCAAAATAATAATTATAAAAACAATCATTTCATAAAACAACATCAGAAAACATGAATGGGAAGTTCTTCTGAATATTTACTACATTTGAAGTAAACAGTATAAAGAAATATTAATAAAAAAAAATGCAGGCAATTTGGCTATTTCATTTATCTTGAAACCATTTAATCATTACATATATCTATATATTTATTTTATAAACACCATCAAATATAGCAAAATAAACAACACATAGAACACTATATTATTTAGCTAATATATAATAAACTGATATTTCGTTAATATCAGTTACGTCACGTGTCTGATGTGGCCTTTCAGACAAGGAAATGGTTAAAATTTTCTTAAAACAGCAGAGTTAGGTTCTTCTAAAAAAATATTCAATAATGGGTTGTAATACAGTTTCCAAAATGTTGGGACGATTAGCAAATTTCAGATTTTTTGTCATTAATCAAATCATTACAAATTAATTTTAAAGCAGAACTACGAAGGAATAATCTAATGTTTTCCGAAATACCCATGAAGGGAATAATCCACTGTAGAAATATATCACAAGACAGCAGTGTTCAGTAAATGCTTTGAGAGAACAGAAGATTTCGGAACCACTTTATGATTTTCTCTGAGATTTTAGACAGTGAAAGGAGGCCTCTTGATTCGTTGTTGCCTGTTATTATGACTGTAAACTACTCTGAAGCATTATCAGGACTTAAAAACATGTAGTATGATGTTTTACTTAAGGTATTTTAAAATTGCTATCATCTTCTTTTTCATTATCATATAATCAAGCAGACAGATCGTACGAATAATAAAATTGTCATGTAGCTTCTGAATAAATTACGATATTTTTACGTGCTGTACAATTATATTTAATGGACGGAAATGGTAAAAAAATGGATAGAAAAATTGTCTTTTCTCTTTGTAAAAAAATATGTACTTCAGCATAGAATATTTCAGCAACATTCGATTTCGTAAAACTCCAAAGTTTTATGCTAATTTCACTTAGCATTGTTTACCAAAAGTATAGTTTACGCACATTTTTCCAGTATTATTTTTCATTACCAAATTTATTTGGTAATTATAGGAGATCAGTACCATAACTCAAACCCCATACCCCTAGTAATTCCTAGCCACCTGGGCGAAGTCATTTTGACTCGACTCAGATTTACGTCGAGTCTATTAGACTCTGGGAGAGAAGGCTCCCAGCAGGGTCGAACGGACTCAACGTAAATCTAAGTCGAGTCTAAAATGACTTGACTCAGCTGGCTCGGAATTACTATGATTTTTAAAAACAACATGATTTAAAAAAAATACTCGATTTTTCAAATGTGTCTGAAGAAAAAAAAAGCGAGAGAGGTTACTTGAGTTAGAAAAGAATACTCATCTCGCTTGTCTCGAGATTATTATAATTTTGATATATATACAACTAAGTAGAAAACATTTTTTTTCTATAAAATAAAAAAACGAGACAGGAGAGTCACCAGCAAAACTCGACTCAACGAAAATGAAGCTCCACTTCACTCGAAAGTCCAGTCGAGTAAAAATATGTCGATTCGACTTTAGCTAGTTGAGACGACAGGACCTACCCTCAGTCTCGATAGGAACATTACCCCAAATCACCCTAAATGTACATTTTTGCAAACAACTTCTGACTTTTATAGAAACAGAAAAGTAAAAAGTAGAGAAAAATCACCCCTAAAGTTAAAACGATTCCAGCAAGTATAAGAAATCAAAATCCAGGAGGTGAAGTTGTTGGTGATGGAAATTTCTCCTTCGGCATTTCAATTGCAACTGCTTCCATGTTTGGCAACTGGAATGTGACTTTTTTCTCATTTGGTAGTTCAATATGTTTAGGAACAAGTGTACTATTGAGACGTGGTTGTTGCCCTAATTCGTGAGAACTCATGTAAAAAATAAACGGTGGTAGAACTTTTCCATTTGGAAGAAGTTGATCTGGTTTACGAAGATCATCAAAGAATTCATCTGTGCATGTTTCCAGAGCAGATGGACGTTTGTCTGGATTGTAAACAAGAAGTCTCGAAAGGAATTGACATGCTACTTCATCTTTACGATAACTAATTAATTTATCCCAAGAATAACTTTTCTGTCCCCCTAAATCAACTTCAATTACTTCTGTTAATTCAGGATTCATACCACGAACATCTTTAACTGTAGGAGCTCCCAATACACCCAGATAAGAATGAATATTCGAATCTATAAAAGCAGGTCTTCCAAGTAACATTTCAGCCACAACGCTCCCCGCACCCCAAATATCAATGGCGTCGTTGTACTGTACAGATCGGAAGAGTAATTCAGGAGCTCCATATGGATTAGAAGGTCTATAATACGCGTTCATTTTCTTCCCAGGTTCCAAAAGCTTAGCATAACTGAAATCACACAGCTTCAACACCCCTACACTGTGGTTTATCAAAATACTACTTGTGCTCACATTTCTATGACAGAGCTTAAACGAATGAATAAATCCCAAAGCACGAAACAATTGATAAGCGTAGAACTTCACGTACATTGAAGGCATTAACGTCTGACGACAAAAAATATACTGATTGAGAAGATTAGCGAGTGATAAGGGAACATACTCTAACACAAGATTTAAATTTGTTTCTTTTGGGCTACCCCCAGGAGAATAAAAATAACAGTAAAAATCCACAATATTCGAGTGTCGAAGCTGCATGAGTAACATCAATTCATTCAAAGTACAATTCGCACCATACTTCGTTGTCTTAACAACAGCACATTTCTCATCTGGTAACAGAACTTTATCAACAGTACTAAAATAACCTTTAGAGATGTTTCTAAGTATAGTGTATGTAAATTCTTGTCCAGAGTCTTTTTGAGGAAATTCTCTTCTGTTGAAACAGGTGACAGTGACCTGTGAATCCTTCACGACCATTCGTTTCTTGTCTGCTTTGATTGGAGGAGCCTTTTTACCATTCAAGCGGAAGTAATTCTCTGGCTTCACTTCTTTCTGCTGAAAGAGAAAAAAAAACAGTGTTGCAACACTTATTTCACTATAATGTACATATTATGCCAAAAATTTGTTCGGCACACATTCGCGACTTTAAAAAAATGAACTCTTATTTGATCAATGAAAAATATCTCCCTTAAAATCACGACATTATTTGATATTCATACAATTTTTAATAATAAAAATAAGCCATGTAGTCTTCTTGCAATTTCTAAAGTGATAAGATATTCGCTTATTCTTATATTATCCATATGAGAGTGATCAGGAAAAGGCAAGATTTTCTGAGAGTTTAAATGAAAAACAAAATTTCTATTCCTCAGCTGCAGCGCTTTTTCTCAGTGAAGTAGGTTTATAAAACATAAATTTTTGGTTCATTTTTCTTATCATTGAAGAGTGTTCTAATATTTAACTTGCTTTCCAATTTCCACAAAATGATAATTTAGGAAATATGGCATACTTAGGGATTTAGGGCGAGACTACATCTCGAAATGATATATATATAAATAGGAGGAAAATTATACGAATTTGAACCTATACTTTATTGAAAAAGATAGTATTATGATCTTGTACATATTCGATGGGCTCCTGTCTCAGCAATAAAAAAAGAATATTCTATAGTAAATTATCGAGATTATTACAAACTTATTTGAGGAATTTCAATTAAATATTGCTTACGATATAATTTATGTTAAAATTGAGGGACAGTAACAGTATTTCGATCGCAACCTCGAAATATTAAAGGTTTTATTATACTATTCTAAACGAAAGAATCCGACTTTTTCTCCTGTAGTCTGTTCTCAATAGTAACAGAACAACATCCTAACGAGAGAGAAAAAGAAAGTTTGAGCTGCAGATAATGAGCACAAATTAGTTTGATTTATGTTTTTCATAAAACTCTATTGAGCAAGAAATAATTATAATTATATTAGTCTATGAAAAAGCAAATGAACTTTAACGTGAGTTTCAAAATTAGGGCGAAATAATAAAATTTCACATTAACAATAAAATAACCCTGATTGTTGAGATGTTTGACTCTACTTACACATAAAAATTCAAACATTGAAATCATCATTATTACAAACTGAACTGAAAGTACACAAAACACACTTTAACTCATAATTACGTTAACTATCGCAATTAACAACAAGTTCACCCCTTGAAAAACAAGTGTTTTTTTATCATTTTTCCTTCAGGTTGAAAAATTTATTTTATTAGCACTGCAATTATCAACAATACGCCATAAATGAAGCATGTGCTCACATTCAAATTTTGAATGGTAAGACGTTTTTAGTAATAATCTTAACTTTTGATAACATTCTTCTTGATAGTAAAATTATAGTTAACTTTAAATGGATAAAAATGAATGATCATGAATTGTACGAATCAGGAGTTTGTGTAAATTAAAATATTTGAATTTTCATCCATATAAAAAGGTACGCAGAATGTTTTATCTATGACCATTAAACACTTTGTATATACAGGGTGGTCCAAAAAAACATTACACCAATTTATGAGATACAATTTCTCCTGAATTACTGAAGTTACAGCAGACTTGAAATAAAAACCAAATGAAAGTTCACTCAATTGCATATCGACAAGTGCACAGTAATTTGTGATATCTACAATAGAAATTGCGCTACAGCCTCTTCCCAAAAACCTTACGTGAAAAACAGTTGCGAACATGAAAAATATCACGAATTGCTTAAATTTCGTTGCTTGAAAATATTTATGGAATCTATCACTATGAAATGTTCCTTTACTTTATAATTCTTTGACAAGTTATGACAAAAATTATTTAGATCTCAAATACTGAACCAAAAATAGACAAATCAAAATTTAAGCTGTACAAAGTGCCTGTGCATGGATTAAGTGATTGCTAAAGATAATCCAGGAATTTCTCAAAAATAGCTAGGGTACCTCACAGTTCCAAGAATGATACAGTTTAATTATGTTGGTTCTTCTTATTATCCCTCATGTTATATCAATTAAATATCTTAATTAAAAAAAAATGACGAAACAACCGAAAAAGGAAATATAAGCTGTACAGAATTCTTGCAACTTTTTTTTATGTAAGGTTTTGGGAAAAAGGTTGTAGCTCATCTGCTATTCTGGATATTACCATAAAACTATATATGTGTGGATAGGCAATTGAATGAACATTCATCCGGTTTTTATTTGAAGTCTGTATCTTGATTATATCACGATCAATTGCAAGTTTTCACGAAGGTGTAATGTTTTTTGGACCACCCTGTATGTACAGAATGTTGTAGAGTAATAAAGATTAAATATGTTTCGGTTAATAATTAGTATGTTGGTTATTATTTTTTTTTTAATTTGTTGAACGAAATTCTAAGATTTCTAACACATTATTTTGTTTGTTATCAGATTGTCTCTTTAGTTTAGGAGCAAAATGCTTTACAGAATATACAGAGTTCTTACGGAAATATCAAAACATTCCCAGGTAATTATAAATGCTGATTAGAATATATGAACAGAAAGAATAAATATTTTATAATAAGTAAACTTCGATAAATAAAGTTACTTTAAAATATTCATTCGCTCAAAAGTGTCGTAGTATTTCTTCATAATGCGTAATTTCTAGGTCTCATAAATATATGTACCAATATGTGCTTATGGCAGTAATGTGTCATCAACTATGAATATATAATACTGTTAAAATATGTATATACACAATATGAATGAAGCTTGACCAATTAATTTGAAACACTAATTAAGGCCGTGAGAAAGAGTTAGTAACCAATGTCAACTTTAATTTACTCCCGTTATTATAGTTCCTTACACTGTTAGTTTGTAATACTTCCTTATTGTACATATATTCAGTATCAATTTATTTCATAAAGTTGCTACTTTATTTCGTAAGGTCATTGGGTATAATTCGGCGTATTTTTTTCTCAAAGTGGAAAAAATTACTTAGAATTTCTATAGTGTTTCCAATATCTTACGGACCTAAACTGGTTATGTTTTCAAACTGTTTTGACAGGTAAACCCATTGTTGACCACTTGT
>JAQIWE010003470.1:0-11774 GCA_034698565.1 Campodea plusiochaeta | reverse complement strand
CTATTAATATATAATTATGAAGAAGAAATTTTAATGCAATGAAAATAATTTTGAATAAGTTAAAATGTTCTTTGCATCCTCCAACTGCCTCTAAAAATGGTCAGAGCATCAATGATAATATTTTACTTATATTCTCCTTTAATAATATTCTTTAAAATCTATTTATGACATTTATTATTCTTCAAAAGCAATAAAATTATGAATGAAAAATATTTTGAATAGTAATTTGACTGCTCTGATCCACCAACGTACGTATAGGAAAACTACAAGGGTAAATATTTTATTAGGGAAGGGTTAACAATAGGACTCTTTCTTTGCTTTCAACAACAATAATAAAAATACAATCTTCTTGTAACTGCAAATATCCAAATATTTCACGTCTTGATCTTGAATGTTCGTTTCAAATTTCTGGTTTACACAACATCGATGCTCTTCACATCTTGCACAGTAAATGTTCTACGATTTCTTCTTTTTATAGTTCGATAGTTCTTTCTATTTCCACATTTCGTAAATTTGTTCATGTAGACTACCGTTACCTTTATATGTCACTTATATGACGAATATCCGTACAAACCGAACAGTCATTTTATAAAAGATATGTAGATATTGCCATCACACTGTTTTTATTCTCACTTCAAACAATTTCTTGAATATGCTCAGCTTATTCCCAACTGACCTTCATAATGTTTATAATGCTCTGAAGAACCATAATTACACATTCGTTTTTATGAACTATTCCCATAATTCTTTATATAGTTCAGCTGATATCCAAAACCAAAATTCAGAGTACATTTTATCGTTTATGCCAGTCTACCATTCTCAAAACCATAAACTGTTGAAGATCAAAACAAACTGAATCACACTGCATTGTTGTATCGTCATGTATTGCCAAACCAAGCATGGACCAAACATTTTTGATGAATCATAGTAATCAACCAACCAAACATGAACTACATTTCTAGCCAATCAGTCAACCATGGACCAAAATAGTGTACGTCTTCAATAAACTTCGTTGTTGAATATTGATGATACCAACAGCTTGAGTTCACAACCATAACCAAACGAATTCTACTTTCCATACCATTACAAATCCACAATATTCCTTATTTCAGATTCGGTAGCAGCTTCTGATATGTTATATTTCTATACTTCATTGTTGTTATTATTTGTGGAACCAAAGTGGATAAATAGGATATTTAGGAATTTTGAGGTTTGAAAATTTATTGGTAAAAGGAATCATTCTTATACTGTTTTATTTTTAAATATGTAAACAATAAAACTTTAGAATACATTTCCGCTTCCTTTGCATTGAATAAATGTGCTTATGCAAACAAATGTTTAACAAACTACTATTTAATCGATGTAGCAATGGATGTTGTGATTATAATACAAGGTTTTGTTTATCATTCCGATATTATTATGTGGGTTGATAAAAAAGTGCAAGTGTAAAATTCACCATAGTTAAAAATTGGAGGATTCAAATGTGAAAAATATTTCCCTTTATTCCTATCAAAATGTGAATTGCTGGAATCGAATCCGGAATTATTACTTCCCAACGTACCACTGTTCCCAGAAAAAGACTGAAACTGTAAATTTTTATTTATGAAATATTTCATTCTTCTGCTATTATTGCCCGTATAAACCCTTTCTGCTGCAAGTACTTTCTTTTATTTTAACTTTTTACAGCTAGCAACTAAATGTGAGTTACTTCGACAGTAAAAACAACGTTTCTTTACTTTGTTTTCTGAATTTTGAAAAGACTCCTTTTTGAACCTGAGATATCTCTCACAAGATTTATCTGTATGCATTGTGCTAAAACACCTTGTACATTCAAAATGAACTTTCTTCTGCATATTTCTTACTTCTTAATTGTGATGATTTTTCATTGATCCCTTTAAAAAATAAGGTAATGACTGACCTAGACCTTGCCCCTCATTACTAACTGTGACATTATTGCAACTGGGCAAAATCCTATCATTACAGCTAGGTTTTTTCTCTGCCTTTACATTACTTGAATAGTTTTTACAAGGTAACACCGAACAGTTCACATAATTTTTATTTATTTCGCTACTTTAGGCCTACTATATATAATTTGAAAATTTCTTTCAAACTAAACCTGAAATTTTAGATACTAAGTTAAACTCTGAATTAACATAGATTAACATTTTCTAGTTGAAAATTACTGGTTTGAAAAACTGATTTTTATAAGCTTAAGAAAAGTTTCAAACTAACAGTGATAAAATTAAGACTCACCAGCTGATGTTTTCATGTTAGGAACCTGGCATTTCTTCATGTAGTTTTTCCAGTTTGGACCGTTTGCCAAAATTGATTGAGACAATAATAGCTCTGCCTGTTCCACTCGAAACTGTGATTACGACTGAATGTCAGAGAGAGTTCCTGGGATTCTGGAAATTTAAGGGGAGGTTCTGGATAGAGTAAGGCTTAGCTTTGGGATTATCACTGGTCACTTTAGAGATAGGTCGCCTTAGTTTTGCTAATGGCTGAGACATTTCGTCGTCACTTGAAGTTAAGTCATCATATCAACGATTAGGAATAATTATTCGTTTCCGTCTGCCTAATTCATCTTCCTCGGCATCTCCGTAGACTTTCTTGCTTTTTCACGAGCTTTAGTCAGATCATCTGGAACAAAATAAAATATCAAATATAATAAGCACTTTTAAAATTTACATTTAAAACTTCTGAATCATATGTACAGCTTGTAACCACAATCTTACTGCCATTATTCATACACTAATGTCAGATATTATGTAATATGTAGCCTTTCCTTCACAATATCCCCTAATTTTTTTTAACAAAATACTGGCATTTGCAGAAGGAGATTCAACAAATATATTTAAATTAAACTTACTTGAGAAATTGACATAAAAATGATTATTAATAATGGTGTACAAAGACAACTAATTAAATAAAAAAAAATTACACTTCCTAATTTATCAAACAATCATTATTTGCAATAATTAATATGCAAAATAAACTTTGTTCTTTCATTTACTAAGAATAAATATTTTAACTGGATTAGGCCTACTCTAAAGAAAAGTAATTAAAATGACATTTAAATATTTTAAAATTAATTCAGTTCTAATAAGTGATTTACCTGAAGTTCCCAAGATCCTAATATAGGCAATATGAATTCATTTTTATTTGATGGCTTATTAGTGTTGATGGCTTTTGTAATCTTATCATTAGGTTAATTCTTGTTTGGAGGCCAATAACATTTCTCAAGCCCCAATATCCAATTACCACGTACCACTTGTACATCTGCGCTTCCAGAGAAGTGGACTGGTGTTGATTATCCACGTCGAATCGAATAAGAACATGTTCCTTTTAACATTAAAGATGACATTTCTGATTATGTCTAACTAGAGAGGGCCAGATACTGCAAATATTCACATAAACTACGTACTTTCCTTACTTATGAGAGTAATAAAAATGGAAGACATTATTTTGTGAGATCAAAAGAAAAATCCATTTAATCAAATATAGGCTAAATATATATTGCATTATAATATAATAATAAGTATTACATTATAATAATAAGTAAAAAAAAATTAAAACAATCTATATGGACTCTGTTGATGTCTGAAGGTATTGAACTGGGAGTGATGTAAAGCAAATCTAGATCCAGTAATAGGTTTAATATTAAAATATATAGCCCAACAGATCCACTGTGGACTAAATATTTTAATATTAAATACTCAAAGGACAATGTGACATATTAAAAAAATCTTTACAATTATTTTGAACTCATTGTTATTATTTAGTACCTCTGTTTAGTTGTTCGACTAATTCCGCCGAATACCCAGACTTGTCCTGCTAAAATACGCCCTTGGTGATTTTTCCTTGACCTAATGTGAGATTCGTCGATTTTGACTATATCGTTGGCACCTCCTATCTTTGAAATCGCATGCCAAGCTGCTTTCGTTGCGACCTCATGGAAATAATGATACCTTCAAGAATAGAAACTTTAATTGTAAACTAATCGTAACTAATAATCATTATTTTATAATGAAATATTTTTTTTAAATACAGCTTACTGATATTCAAAATATTATTTTTAGACTATGATTTTTTGCAATAACTTCAAATAATTATAAATGATGAACTTGAAATCTAAAAAAAAATCGTTAGAAAATAAGTTTTTCTGAAGAAAGAAATTGTCAGAAAATAATGAGAAAATTATTACCCTAGTCATATAATTATGTCGAATAACTAATTGTAATTATTCTAATCTTTTCAGTTACATAAGTGCTTCATATATACACCAGTCTATTACATCAATTATTGCAAGAATTTAAAATAATATAATACTTTTGATGGATCAGGAAACCCCATATCAATATCCATGGAGTAATGGAAAATTTTTGAAATTAGCACTTACCATGCTATAGCCGTATCTAGTGCTACTCCACACTGCTCCTTTGCGACCGTAACTCTAATTCTAAAAAACCGAAACGACAAAAGTTTTAAAATTTTGTCATATCCAATCGAAAAAGTATTTGAAAACAAGTGGATAATAAAGTTTGGATAGTTATGTTACATTGACCACAGCACAATAAATGATTGTTGATTTTTTTTCAATCAATTCTTTTTACGTTATCCACTTTCAATTTTTTTTATATATTTCATTTTATAACATTGCAGTAAGTGAAAATGTAACTATTAATTTGATTACAAAAATAGGTTCTTACTTGGGGACATGTTTTCGTCAGCTAGACAGAAAGCTTCGTTGTTATATTTTACTGGCTTTATCCAGATTTCGTTCCAACATGTATAAAGAGTGTCCATACTTGCCTTGCTATCAGGCTTTCTAATTCATCCAAGTTGTTATAAAATTGTTTTTCATTGAGCGAAAATATTTTGTTGTCTTGTTTTGTTTTAAAAGACATGTTGTAACGGCGTAGTCGTTTTCCTAGGCTATTTTCTGTTTCATTGTATCAGTAGAAATCACGTTCCTGATACTCTGTCTGAGTTCCTTCAGATATCTGGGTTTTGTTGCATAAACCCGATCTCCCTTACCATGCTCCACAAACAAAAATCACATGGTGTGATATCTCGCGGGTCAGTTGAGGGAACCACATCGACCTATCCAACATCGGGGAAACATTTCATCTAAATATTCTCGAGCAGCATAGGCATAATGAGGGGGTGGCTCCATCCTGCTGGAAGTGCCTCCCCTTTTTTAAGAGACAGTGGCAGTTGATCAAAAGCGTACAGTTGCAGCATGTCAAGTATGACCTTCCCGTTACTGTCTTCTCAGCAAAAAAAGGGGTCAATGATACCATGGGTTGACACACAACACCATACTGTTTCTTTCATGAGTTCTTGTCACATGTGGATTTTCTTCTCCCCAATAAACATCGTTGTCGCGATTTACACGTCCGCTCAGATGGAAAGTGGCTTCGTCGCTGAAAATCATAAATGATGGGATAGTAGGATCCATTCTGGCCATCTCTAGAAATATTAAACTGCATTCGACGCGTTTCTTCATGTCTTCCAAAGAGAGCTCCTGTACAACCTGCAGGAAAATAACATTACTTTTCCAGTATTCTTCAGATTTAAATCTCTAAAAGAAATTATTTAAGTAAAACAATTTACTGTTTGAACAATTAACTATAATAGTACAAAGCAGCATATTTAATAAAATAAAATACTTTCACACTCTCTACTTTCAATTGTACACTATCCTTCCAAAATAAGTTTAAAATTGATTGGATGAACAATATGCCACAACTCCTCTTATTAACTTATTCCAAAATCACACTAAGACATTATCATGAGATAAAACAGAAGTTTTTATAACGTAATGAAACAAAAAAAATTGTGTTTCTTTTTAATACAAACTAGCAATAAAATAATAATTGATATGTTACATTAAAGTTCAGTGTTGTGAATGGTATTAGTCCATAACATAAATGGATAATACAGTATAAGTAATATTTTCTTGTAATTACTTATTTGAAGATATCATTTAAGAAATTAATAGTGTCACAGATTTGTATGCAATAATTTCAGTTCAAATCTCTTTTTTAATATTGGAATTCAATCAACACGTTTTCTTATTATTTCCATGGGGATAATAATATTATCCATATTAGCTTTCATCTATGAAACCAAATTTCTTTAAATCCAATGTAACATAAAATACGTGTACTGCACCTGTACATGATAGCACTTCATGTGAAGATCTTCTTTGAGAATTCTAAATACAGTGCTTTTTGAAACTCACCAAGTAACTGAAAAGTCGCTCTGTTTGTTTTATGATTGTCCGCTACAATCCGCACTACTTCTAGACCGCACTGCTCTACGCCTTCGATGACTTTTACTGTTAATTTGAACAAGTCTTTCCCCTTTAATTGTGCTGAAAAGTAATACGCCACAGGGATTTTAAATGGTGCACTAAGTCCCGTAACCAAAAAGCAAAAGTAAGTGTTTTGCTAATGTGGTCGAATTACTTTGATTATAGTCAGTTCGTGTGTTCGCTTCTCCGAGAAATTTGTCTAAAATTTTGCTGTACGTTAATGACTCTCTAATTTTCATCTCGTCTACAATCAACGAGCACATTTTGGATCTTCTGTCTTGCAGTCGTAAGGTATTTAATTACTCGGTGGGTTGTGTTATTACGTTATTTGGTTATAATAGTTTTGTGATATTTGTGAGGCTCTGAAAAAGGTAGGAATAGGATTTGAGCTTATAAAATGTTCAATTACATATCGCAAGAAAAGAACGGAACTGCACCTGGGGGGCCACCACCCTTTGCTTCATAGTCGCAGAGGGACCAGTTTGATTTCTTGCGATATTAATTTGCCTCTCAAGGGTACGAGATGCAGCCGCTCAATAAGGATTAGGTTTTAAGGATGGTAGAGACTAATTCTCAACGAATCTTAACTCGCTGCCTACGAGAGCAGGTCAGAAAGGATAGTATGGTACATATAAGGTTGTGTAATTAACTATCTGACTGTGGGTAAGGTTAACGCCCTAAAATCATACAATCTTGATTATCAGCTTTATATTCATAGTTTTATTTCTGAATTACTAGCACTAATGTGCCTATTATATTGACGTACACCTGCCTGGATATTTAAACCGTTTGCTCTAATAATTACTCTGAAAAGGCATAATACATATAATCGGTACTCACCCTTAATAAACAGCGTGGAGAGAGAAAGGCGTAGACATGGAGAAGGCTGCTCGGAGTTACCAATAGTCTGCTTCCCTGTTGCTGTACCCCTTGACTCCCGCTTCGGGCTGAATGGTACCAAAGGACTAAGTGTCGTCTCGACGGTGTCTATATTTGAAGTTAGGACTTCTTCTGGTTGTAAGTTCAAACGGACGTTACTTTCCAATCTCTGGATGGCTAATATTTTACTGTTGGAACGGATGGATCTGACTTAACCGTGTCGCGGATGGCATCGACCGATCTTGATGCGATCGTTGTTCCAGGTTGACCGATCTCGACAATGGTCGAGCTTCGACTTTTATAGCCGGGCCAACGCCCTAAAGTTGTGCAATATTATTGGCACAAACTCAGTAATGTATTTTGTCTAAATTCGGTTTTCTGAGTTGGTCAGATATATCCTGTACTGTCCCGATTGGTCAGTGCTCATTTCGTAGCACTGCCCCGCTTATATTTCTACTTCACCTGCGCGGTGCTGTTGTATTGTATTGATTTTAGTAAACCGTTTATCAAACGTTCAAGAACCAATTCTCCACTTCTTCCCGCTGTCAATAAACAGGGTTGGAATTACCTGCATAGCAACATCTTTGTAAATTTAGCGTAAACAAACCACATCACCGCAGCGCGGGAAAATATAAACAGTCGTCCTGTTTCCAAGACTGCAATCACTGAAACGTAAACAAACCTGTACCAACATAAAAACTGGATCTAGGCTCTCTACTCACTTGAATTAGGGAGTATAAATTGTATAAAGAGAGCGTCTTTTAATATTTTTATATTTATTGAAGCGGCTAAATTACATTAAAAAAATAACATACTATCTTCCTGTTCTGCCGAAACAAGACTACAGCTCTGCGACATTAATGTCAGGGCAAGCCTTTAAGCATATATGAAAGCTTTAATTAGCTTTACTGGATCCATATGAATGAAATGAAGTGTCAGATAAGATAGAGAAAATTTAAGTCAAACAAAAATAGCTCAATTTATGGCTATGGACTAAACTCAAATACCTTACCATATGCTCCTCATTCCAAATCCATTAGTTTATAAACATACTGTATTATC
Source organism: Campodea plusiochaeta (assembly GCA_034698565.1). Lineage (NCBI taxonomy): Eukaryota > Metazoa > Arthropoda > Diplura > Rhabdura > Campodeidae > Campodea > Campodea plusiochaeta. The sequence continues at coordinate 3,514 of JAQIWE010003470.1, read as the reverse complement.
ATCATTTTCATCAAGTCATAGCTGCGGGAAGTCATAGGAGATCGTCTTGGCACAAAATTATTAACGGGAACTACTCCAGGCTGATGTTACATGCAACAGGCTTATTTTTCCCATTATTCATTAATCTGCATGTTTGCTACACGGAAACTTGTATCATTTCCGTCCCGGGAAGTACAGGATTGTGCTAACGAACATACTCTCAGATGTAGACCAAATACAAATGCAAGAGTATCATCAGATACACCAATAGGCTATTTTGTTGTTATGAAGCGTCATATTGGCGGAGAAATAAATCTTAAGCAACATTTCCAAACATTTTATGGCTAACAAAATATGTTAAATGACCTCGTACATGGACGTCATGAATTAAGCGCCATAGGGAAATCGTCAAGGAGGTGAATGTGTCAAGAACGTAGGATATTTGATTGATGTTCAATGCGAAAAAACAGCAGTTTCGACGTGAATTGTTTAGTCAGCTGCCACCATTATAATGTAAGGGATTTCATTATCTCTTTTACATTATATAAACGACTTTATCATTCCATCACATTTAAAACGGAGCGTCGTTGATGTTGTTTCCAATTGAATATCCTTGTAACGTGATTTTCGCCTAGCGGTATAAGGTCAACACTACCGTCTTCGCAGACAGCTTTTGAGATGGCTGTCCTTCCAATTATTTTTCATGGAATCGTCTGACCATGTTTGAAGAATCATCTTAATCAGATACGACGTAATCATGAATCCTAAGAATGAAAACCATCAACATCGGACCTCCCTGATAGTTTATATTCCACCTTCAAACTGTATATATTATAAAACAATATGCAATATTATATCGCCGATAATTAATAGCTACATTGTAAAAGGTCATCCGTTAATTGCTGGAGGAGACTGGAATGCTCGTATATCGCAATATGGCGATCTGTTTATTTCTCCTTCTAACAGTATGAATAGTACATTGGAGGAATTTAGAAAATCTAAAGATATTATTTGTTCACAACAAGGTAAATTATTTCTTGAACTATGTAATAACAATTCATTAACTATTCTTAATGGTAGATGTTTTGATGATGAGCAAGGAGAGTACACATTTGTAAGTGAAAGAGGTGCTAGTGTTATTGATATTGTCTGCATATCTGATAATTTCCATATAATTGATAAATTAACCATATTAGATTACACTCATTCTGACTATCATTTTCCAGTGCTTTGTAGTTTTTGGTTGCCACACAAACTACAAGTGTTATCTAATGATTGTAAAAAAGTAAGTAGTTCAATGTTCTTGAAATGGAACAAAAAAGAAGCAATGTTATTCAAAAATAGTTTAGTCAGCAATGTGCCGGAAGTTCCATTAGGGGAACAACGTGATAATGTTCATAATCAAATTAACAATAGTAATGGTAATATAGTTTCGAAAATTGTTAAGGCAGCCGAAAAGTCCAGAATGGTAAAATATACAAAAACTAATTTTAAGGGGTATACCAAATTTAATCCGTGGTATGATGAAGATTGCTCTAGGTTGATAGCAATTAGGAACTTTAAAATGTACAAAAGCTCATCGCTTTGCAGTTTTAACAACAAAATGCTACAGCATGAGTGAAATGGCTCATTTTATCAAAGTGACATTTTACAATCAGACATAACATTTTCATTGTCCATTTCACTAATTATACATTCACAACATGCCGATGTCGTCATCATTTTCAGAAGTTTATATTACACTGTGCAACAAAAACTCAAATAAAGTAGTTTGATAGTAAAATGAGGTAGAGTTTCACATGTTGTTGTTAAAAAATACTTGATCACAACACATTAAGCTCTATGGTAGGTCAGATTTATTTTGTTTATTTTTCAGAAAAAGTCTTTTCGGGTGAAAACAGAAAGACATATCCTGTCATAGACACCATTTCACAACCGTGAAATTTTTTAACTTTACCCGAGTTTGAAATTTTGGTTTTGGGGTGAATAGTCACTAGGACAACGTTATAAAACAGCTGTTTTGGCTCTTCAAGGCTCATCAGTTATACTTCGTCCGCGGGATGAAACGGCATTGATCCAATTTCTGTAACTTTCAGTTTTGAAAAGTTAAAAAGTGATATAAAACTTATAGCTCTGATCTTTAGTGATCAACATAGTTCAGTACCATTCGAATTCTCTATAAAATCTGAAATACTTAACGAATTTATAAAAATAATTAATCAAATTGAAGCACTAATAAAAAAAAGTTATAGCGGCGGGGACAGCGTTATGTTGATCACCCTGTACAATAGAGTTACTGTACAATATTGTAAGTGACATTGTCTTAGTAAGTCAATTTCATCAAACGCTGATGAACATTATAAGCATGCATCTACCAAGAAGACTTCAAAGGTCACTCTGCACATTCAAAACAACCATCTAAATTTACACATGACTTTTATCAACTATAATAATATCCCACCCACGATAACACTTATACGCACTTCCATTCTTTCCTCGTGACCTTGCAGCCTTAATGGAGTTCTACCAAGCTATCTTCTCAAGAGCTACATAATCACATAAAGGAATTAACTGATTATAATCTTCATAATTGTGTTACACTGTATATAGTGTTTCTTTCAAAAGTCATGGCCAATACCTTGTCGTTTTAATTAAGATTAATGGAGGAAAATACATTTTTATAACTCGTAAACCACATGAGGAAAAACCATTTTGAAAATTGGTCTTCCCTCAGCTCACGATCAAACATAGTGTGTCATTTCGTAGTAGTAATTAAATTTTATGGTATTAAAGATACAGTGTTAATCGAATTAATGATATGAGGATCTGAATTATGTTTTTGGTAATTCTTATTGAAGGTTTTACATAGAAGTGGTTACTACTTCAGAAGTGCTTTGGTAAGTGAAGACTGTATAATTAGTAAGGAAGTGAAAGTGGTTTAGTAGTAATAAAGCAGGATTAATTTTAATTGCCTTCACGTTTATAACTTGTGCAAATTATTCAATATTTCTAGTGTAAATTACTTGATTTCCTTTTCTGAAATAAAAAAAAACTTTACATTCAGAACCAAAATATTTCAATCTAAAATCTGTTAGGAAGAATATACAACTGAGTATTTTCAAAACTCATGTGTTTATTTAACATTGTTTTGCTAAAACATTCCCTTAAATTTAGCATAATAACAGCTAACTATTATGAATCAGATTTCCAATACACCAAATTGAACTACAGTACTCAAAAGATCTATAACATTTTTGGGCTGTACTAAGTTCTGTGTATTAACGGAAATCAAGTTGGCAACTAGAAATCAGTATATTATATTCCAAATATGAGTAGATAAAACTATCCATTATTAAAGAATAGTTAGTTCTACCCTCATACTTTATTTTATTTTCATCCATGAGATATTTTGTGAACAACAATTTAATTATTATTAATGTTATGCCATTATTTAGAGAAAAGGGGGACAATATACAATGTTAATATTAAGATGGTTTTACCCCTAGCGGTCGATACAACAATAAATACACAAATA
>JAQIWE010003469.1:0-11775 GCA_034698565.1 Campodea plusiochaeta | reverse complement strand
ATGTCAAACTTTTTTCAAAAATTCTTTAATAATATAAGGTACAAGAAAATCACAGAAAACCGGAAATTCATTATCTGGCAGGTATAGCCCTTTAATATTAAATTTTGCTCGTATCTGTAATCTCACTCATTTTACTTGATACAAATTATGTATTTTTTATTTCCCCTCCAGGACAATAAAATATTAAAATAGTCCGCATAATGTTCATGACGTAATGTGATGACGTATGAAGGTCATGATCGGTCATTGACTTATTGACCTACAAAACAACTATTTGTAAACGAACTATACAAACACGTAACGCTGTTACTTTTATAGCACTCAGCTGGAAAAACCAGAGAAATTAAAATATTCACGAAGTTCGCAAATAGAAGGTTTGATTGATTAAAAGAATTGCTAATGAGCTTTAAATAAAGATCGATCGGTAATGTTTCTAATAATTAGTTTATTACAGTATAGCAGGCATGTTCAAAATCTTTTTATGTCGTTATTCCTTGTAGAGGATACCTGCTACCTAATAAGTTTAATATTGTTAGTATGATAGCGGAGTAAATGCTATAATAACATAGTCTTTTTATAATAATAATAATAAAAAGAAAACATTTTTCGGTATACATCATGCACTTTAGAAATAAAAGGTACTTTCCTCCTTAAGATTACAAATGTTTTTGCAGAAAATAATGAGTTCAGAAGAGACCCGTTTATTCAAGCTAGTACACTATTTTCATCCTCCCCAATTTCCTTACGTTATACGTTATTTAAGGTTTAGTTAGATTAGGTTAATTTATGCATCAGGTACGTTAATATCCAGTCTCAGGTAGGTCAATCTTCATTCTCTGATAGTTCAATCTCCATTCTCTGATAACTTAGTTCAATCTCCATTCTTAGATAGGTCAATCTGCATTCTTAGATAGGTCATCTCCAGTCTGGAAGGTCAAGATCTCAAAAATCAAAATCGCTCAAGTGCAGTTTTACCCAATTTTCATATATTTGAAAGCTATTAGGCTGAAAGCTATAAACTTTTGAAATCCAAATAACACACAGCTTTTGATTTGATATATGATCTTTATATTATATAAATTCACACCAGAAAATTATACAGTTATTAAGTAAGGTTTCTATATCTTTATCTAATTAAATTTTAATTGAAAATATTACTTTTATTTATCTAAAAGAAGTTAAATCATCTAATATATATCGTTTATTACCATTTTGCAATAAGCAGTAAATCTTTATGTCAAAGGATAAAGGCTAGCCAGACAGCTCCGTGTAGGTTGATTAGTTATGTTATTGTTCTGGTTTAAATTCCAGATTTACTTCTTTATTTAAAAGGATATTTGCAGCTAAATTGGCTATTCTGATATTATATGTAGTTCCGCCTATGGGAGTATACTTTAAATAATATACAAAAAAATTGAAGTAATAGTATTAATTCAATTTGTTTCAAACTTGAATGACAATTATGTCAGACACGGAAAAGTAACTTTTTTGATAAAAAAAATGTAAACAATATATTCAATCATTGAATATCTTTGGTGCTATGACTCTTCTAAATAGGTTACGACATATCGTCTCGAAATATATTTGAATACTGAGAATTCGGATTTTTTCTTAAATGGTTATATATCTATTAAGTAGTACCAAAACTGACATAACTTTAATGCAAATTAATCATTTTATTCACGTAACATTAATTGTCTCGTTTTCGGCCACGCTTGCTCTGCTACCTTACAGTTTATTTTCTTTCATTTTCTAAGGTGAATATTTCCACATCCGGTGATTTTTGAGAATTAAGAAAAATAATATGAGTTATTTATATCAAGAAGACTAATATTATGTTATAATATCAGAAAAGCCAATTTAGCTGCAGGTAACCCTTTAACTTTAAAATTCATTATTCTGGATGGGAAATCCGTCTGAAAAACTGTCACACTAATATAATTTAGTTACGTTTTCCACCTATTTTTTTGTCAGTTTGAATATGTATATAACATTCACGCTGATATGTTGTATTACTAAAAATAATATACTTTCAAATTTGCTTGTATTACGATTGGTAAATTCGTAAATGAAACAAAATCTTTGTCAATATTTCAGCGAAGATTCTTATTCACCTTTATCAAGAAAGTATAAAATTTACAATAGTTGACACTGAAATATGAACTTTAAGTACATAGTTTGTTAATTACACACGTCCAGTTTTTCAAATTGTAGGGGCTATATTTGTCGCTCATGACTTCTTTCTTCAACTTTATTATTTCCATATACTTTCAATTGGTATAACGTAATTATAAAAAGAATCTTGATTTCAATAGGGATATAAACCTTAATGTACCGGGCAGTTCTTTTTTTGCATCCCTAAAAAAAGCAGTTTTTTTATCTAGAAGATTTGAACCCAAGTTTTTTATTAGTTCAGTTTTGAAACAATATATTTACATTTGAGTGAATAACAATAAAGAACCCATCGAAAGTTAGTAAGAACTTTTTCACTCTCACGATCTTCTTTACCCTCGTAGCTTTATTTGCATTACAAAAAGTAAAATAAAAAATATCACTGACCATTTTGTGAGGGTAGAAAACTGGTATAGTACACACAAAAAAAGTTGGATTGTCGGTATTCGTGTCATTTATTGTATTTTTTTTTTTTTTTATCTAAACAGCTTTTTCCTGATAAAAAAGTCGTATTCCAGTTATTTTCATAATTATGCAAATACAAGTATATATATTACAAATGTAAAATTAAAAGAGGTTTGCTATAATTAATGATTATCTTTAATTTCATGTTTACCATAACGTTACATTAAAAAATTTAAATCAAACAGTTGTGTCGAAAAGAAACTTTCAAATAAAAAAAATGGAACTACTGTACGTAATATTAATTTTAATAAAATATTTTTAAAAAAGTTGCGAAAAAAATGTGAAATAATTACTATTTTTACGTTATTGACTTTCTGTACCATAGACGGTACTACAGGGGGGGCAGCTGCCCACCCATTAGGTTTCGAAAAGGAAGAAAAAATTAACGAAATTCAGAAAAATTAATCTAAAGCAATAAAATGTGAAAAATATTAGAAAAAAAACTTCAAAATTTTACGAAATATTAATAAAAAGGGTCTAAAAAAGAAGTTTACACCATAAATTTTCAAAATTTTCTATGCTCGCGCCAACCATGGTGGCGCTTCGCGGACGGTCTCCGATGGTATCAGCTTTATAGGGCCCGATAGGGCCTCCATTAGAAATGGTCTGGTTCCGCCTATGTTCTGTACCAAAATACCTCCAAAAACTGAAAAAGACATCGTCAGTATTATATATAACTTCCCAGACCAATATTTTCAATTGTCACCTACATTTAATATTTCCTATTGTCTTTCAATGTTGAAAAACGGAATTCCAATTCTGAAATCGAATCTTTCCTCAAGTAGTTCTTAGAGTTCATTGCCCTCTTTGTTTACTATTAGAATCTGAACCTTGTTACAAACGAAGAGTTTACTTGCGGTCGTTGGTCTACTTACCTACAGAATTGCAACAGCCAGAGACCAAGTGAATTGCAGTTCGGGAAGGGGGGGTGAGTGGCGGTTGTAAATGGAAAAAATGGAGGTTGAGGGATAAGCCGATAGATTACAGTAGTTTGATTTGAATAACACAGAGCTATATAACTTTAATATTTACAGAAGGGAAAGGGGGACAATATACAATGTTAATATTAAGATGGTTTTACCCCTAGCGGTCGATACAACAATAAATATACAAATACATTTTTTAATTTGTGTATTTATTGTTGTATCGACTGCTAGGGGTAAAACCATCTTAATATTAACATTGTATATTGTTTACTTTTCAATAAATAATAATAAAAGTATAGCAAAAATAATTATTTTGAGCACAATTTAAAGTAATTTCACATCAAATTAAAAACTTTTCATAATTTAAAATTATTTTACTCGACTCGAAAATTCTCAACAGTACAAAAAATAACAATGAGAAACAAAATATATTAAAACTCTTTCATTATTGACTTATTTTCTTCGATAAAAATAACAATTTTCTATAGATTGTCCTACTAGAGATCAGTTTTGTTAATACCAGTTAATTACAAATATCAATAATGGAGAAAAAAATAACATTCAATAAATTTATTTTTACCCAACAGTCATTGAAATTTTTCCCAATTGCGTATTTCTTCTATAATACTGACTTAAGTTTTCTAAAAAACGCAACAATGCTTTTCGTGAAATTATAAACATTTTACAGTGTTTTTTCTACAAACAATGCATAGAAGGTTTTTGCTAGTTACGTCTAAAAAAAGGGCTGCATTATTTATTTTTTATTAGAAAAAGTACCATTTTTTGAACACATACACATTTGCAAATAATTAACAATTTTGTTTTATTAGGTTGGTAAGAGAAAAATATTCATTTACGTAAAAATGTGGTATTGGCAATTTAAAATAAAATAAAGTCTAATAATTTTTATAGGCCTAAGTACAAGATTTTCAAGTTTTAAGCAAAAATATATATTTTTATTTAAAAGAACATATTTTTAAGCTTTTTGGAGTATCTTTTTTCATTTACTCAAATTAAGTGTTCATAAGCACCTTTTATTTGTTCATTAGCATTTACCAACATAGCTTTCTAAATATATGAAAATTTTCTTAAATTGAAAATACCACAGGCCAGCATTTTAATTAATTATTAGAAATGGCAAACAATAATACTTAAGTCTATTCTTTCTTCGTAAAATATTGAAACACACTTTTGTACTGAACATCGTAAAAACAAATATGTGAATTAAAAAAAACAATGATAAATCAATGAATTTTCGATTAATACATTGTAAACTAAACTGTTAAATTTAGTAATGCAGAAAAAAAAATTTGGTAGAGCTTAGATAACTTAAAAGAACAATTATTACACAGTATCGCACCCATTGGTAAAGAGGAACAATACTCAAAAGACATTTGTTTCAGATCTTTAATAACATTGGCTAAAAATCCTAAAATATTGTTAAAGATAATAAAACATAAGTTCCTTCAATATTCAGTTTCTGTAATATTTTCACAAAATAAAGTGAACAAAAAAAAACACAATATTGACGTACTAGTAAATAAGAGTTTTGCAATTAAAAGAATTTACAATCTTAGAAAATTTTCCATTCATTATTTTTAAAAAACCTGAAAAATCAAAAAATTAAATATTTTCGATAATTTCTTCGAAAAGTATCGATTATATCATTGTTTTTAGTTGCATTTGCTGTTTAAAATACGACAATGAAAACACTTAAATAGCAATAATATTAAACACGCAACTACTTACATAAATTATCACAGAAATTAAAAAGTTGCTATATAAAATTTATGGATTTTTTTTTTTTTCAATATTCGACTAGACAGGGGGACAAGGAGGGGGGATAGTTCTTTTTTTCGTCATGGTAACAGTTTTTGCTCTCGGAATAAACAAATCAGTAATACAAATAAATTATTTTAGAAACATTGTTTCTTTCTGTTACATGTCAATGATCTGTTATTTTCTTTTTTTTTTCTTGTTGTAATTTAAACAAAGATACACGCTACTGGTATATACTCTAAATCAACAATTTGTATCAATTAAATTAGTAAATCAGGATAATTTAGAAATTTACTACTAAATATTTATATTCATTAGTTAATTTTAACTGCAGGATATAAATTGCAAATATATCTTTTTAGCAGAAGAAACAAAAAATCTTTGAAACCCACAAAAAAATTACACTTTGAAAAAAATTAAGTTATTATTAAACTACTTTAAAATCCCAAAAATATTCATTGTCCCCTTTTCAAAAATAAAATATCTAAGGCAAACAAAATCTTTATGATCAATAATCGACACACTTTTTCTTTCAAAAACAAAAACCCTACATTTTGACTAGCATTGATAATGACAGATGAAAATGTTTTTCAAATCTTTACTATTTGTATTACTGATTTGTCGTATAATAATAATAATAATAATAATAATAACGTGATCAGGTAATTACTGTATGTGTTTTGAGTGTGTCAGTTAAATAATCATATTTATAACCAGTTATTAATTACTTATTTATAACCAGTTATTAATTACTTATTTAATAACCAGTTATTAATTACTTATTTATAACCAGTTATTAATTACTTATTTATAACCAGTTATTAATGATTTAATAACCAGTTATTAATTACTTATTTATAACCAGTTATTAATTATTTAATAACCAGTTATTAATTACTTATTTATAACCAGTTATTAATTACTTATTTAATAACCAGTTATTATTTATATGGTGATATTCTAATGGATTGGTGTGGAGAGAGACCTCGGGAAGGTGTGGCGCCCTCCGTTGCCGTTGACAGTAGTGGATGCGTTGTCATAGGATACGATGTCGTACGTTTCGCTGATCTACAGAAGAGAAAGTATTTTTGTTAGTGTTCCACTTATTATGTATGTTCAAAAATAATTTATAACAATGACTACATAAATATTGGTATAATTAAAATGAAATGTTAAAAAATTTTCTTTATTGAAATTGTTTTATTTCAGGATTTGATCAAATTTAATTTTTTTTCAATTTTTAATCATTTTATATTCTTTGTTGTCGTGATGATATTTTGATAATGAACATTCAAAACTTTGATTCGTCAAAAAATCTGCCAAGACAAGAACATTTCATTTTAATTGCATAATGTGATATATTGTATTTCAGTACTGGAATCAATATTGTTACTTTATTTTTGCTCACGATCTCTTCTTAATATTCTTCTTATTTTAATGAAATTAATATATAGATTATATTTCAATTTTGAAATTCTGAAGTTTTAACTTATGAAAATGCTTGATTTATTTCAAGTTTACAGAAAACTAAAATTTGCAGTGAAAAAAAAAATTGGATATTTTCAGTCTACGAGATTTTCAAATAGTACGTGAAGATTTCTCAGATTTTATTGTATTTTATTTTATTTAAAAGCAATATCACTCCTAGAAGTGTATCAGTTAATTATTGTTAATTTTTGTCAATTAAGAAAACCAGTAATGACATAATTTTCCTATATCTACAAAAACTGTAATAACAATCTTATATCATTACAATATGTGAAGTATTGCAAGTATGTTACTATTAATTCAAAGAAAATTTAGGTAACAAATCTTACAATACTAATTTTAAATATGAAAGGTTATTTATATTATACTGAATATTAGAGGACCACAGGATTCAGTATCCTTCATGCCACAAACGGGGGACTGCCTTCACCTATGAGAGAAGGACCAAATGCTTCCGACCTAACCTATTTAATCCAAAGGAAGCTTATACTATTGGATAGGTATCTCTATTAGTAGTTGCACGTCGCAGTACTATTCCCGTGTCTCTCTCCATTGCTTAGCAACAGCTGTTTATAGAGTCAAAAACATTGAAATTTTATGCTCAACTTTTTCGCTCGAAAAATAGTCAAATGCAGGGATCTTTTGAATCATTGTCATGGCCATGAAATAAAAGTTAGAGAGTTCATATTTACAGGGGTTGATACTATACTTATTTACTATAATTTCATGTCAAATTCGGAATCAGAAAAAAAAGTAGACCTCATAATGCTTCTTCTAAAAGAACAAGTCGTATAAAGTCGTATTTGTGCTTTCATCCCCTAAGTTAGTGAACTCCATTTTATTCAGCCTCAATTGTGAAGGCCTTATTGTAAAAATTAGACTCCTGGAGATCTTACATCCACCAACAACTAATAAATAGTCTCCAGGGACCAATATTTATCATCGAATCCAAAGTCTCACATTCGGAAATATAAATTTCAACGAGATCAAGAGCTAAAAGGAGCGTTTTATAGACATTTTTCAGACATTTTTTCTGATCAATTTTTAAAAGTCAATGAGCTAATAATCAAAATTTATAAAAAGTGCATTGAGGTTAAGGAGAACTATATTAAAATATACCATTGTCAAATTTTTAATTTTCCTTGCACAATATGGTCAGGCTAGAAACTTTTGGACCTTCCCTCGTATATTGTGCACGAGTTGTGCACTCTACCTATTCTTACCGCTCTTTCCTATATAAGTAAAGACAGTCCCCCCGTTTGTAGGATCAAGAATACCAAACCACAGTACTGTTGAATCCTATGGTCCTCTAATAACCTTTGATATTTAAAATTAATATTATAAGATTTGTTGCCTAAATTTCCTTTGAATTAATTTTATGTCATCACCAAAAAATTGTATTTATTAAATATTCCACAACCCAGGATGTTACAGTTTACAGTTCACAAACAATTATATCAAACTACAAAAAGTTAATTACAGTCAAGTTAATAGAAAAGAGAAATTTTACACCGTAAATAAGAAACAAAACTACCAAGTTCCACAATAATTACAAGTTACTTTTCTTCAGAATATAAAAATAATGATTCGTGTTAATATGCAGACAATATAGTTTTAAGATAGCTAAATTATATCATTTTTCATAATTTCCAGTGCTCAGTTAAAACACAAAGGCCCTAAAAATAAAATCACAAACTAAAAAAAATCCACCACCAAATACAAAGATATAAACTGTTTTCATGTTTTTTTAACAAAGATTTTTACTTGCATAAAAATTATTTTACTTTGTAACGAAAAATTCAAAATGTATTTTGCTGCTGCATAATGGTTGTTAAATTAAATCAAAAATTATTGTTAAGTTGTTGTTAAGTTGTTAATTAAAAATGAAAGTATGCATAATTCATGGCAAAAATTGCAAAATCTTTGTTAAAGTAAAAATTTCAATAGCTTTTGCTTTGCAAAAGCAGTCTTTTAGCCATTTAAATACAAGCAGAGTAAAAATTTCAAACTCTCATGCGTGTTAAAGAAATAAAAAGTTCATCTAAAAATATTTTCTGGTTTAAAAATTTTATGTTTTATTCATGAAAAATATGTAGAAATGATTTTAAAAATTAGTTACTTTTTGATTTAAAAAAAAGATTTTAACTATTGTATAATTATGGACAATAAATATATTTTGATTATTGATTTCAACTTATTTGATAGAAACATATAATTTTATATAAAAATTTCTATTTACACTATTTTGAATTAATATTTATAATTTTATATAGGACATTACAGATAATTTTTATCATCATTTTTCATTACCTGCTTAATATATTTGGAGTCAGAAAATCGGCTCAAATCTGGATCGAAACTTGAAAACACAGTTTTGTGCAATCTGTTACCAAAAAAAGAAATCAAAAACAACAATGAACATGCTTGCCAACAAAAAAGAAATAAAAGCTAATAACTAAAAAAGCCAATATTTCTGGTTACCTGTGAAGCGTTTCATATCTATGAAAGCTATAAAAAATATAAAAATTCAAAAATATCAGGCGTAAATTCAGGCAGGCAGCTGTTAAAATAAAATCGAACTTACACTTTTTTTACTGACGTGTTGCGAATCACAGACTACATGCATTTCAAAACTCAAAATTATAACGATAAACTGAAATTAAACAAAAAGAAACGAAAATGGAACATAAATAATATTAGAGCAGTTAAAATAATAAAAGCCAAAATGGAAATATAGAAATAGCTGGAAAGTGCAAGAATAAAGAAAGTAAGTAGTTTGAAAATGAAATAATAGGCAAATCATATTAACTATAAAGTGCTCTTTTACGTATAAAATGAATTTTTTTGCAGCTTGCTTCAGACAAATATCTTTAACTAATATATTTGTTGATTCCAAAAATATATCTGCATACATTTAAATAAAATAAAAACTGAAAAATTGTATATTGTTTTTTGTTTATTTATAAAATTCATTGTTAGCACTCACTGTGATTTTCATGTCCTTAGAAATTACAAAAACATTCAGGTAATTTTCATAAAAATGAAGTTAGCCTATATTATGATTTTTCCAATACCAGCATAAATTATGTCGTTATATATGGGATAATGAAAGATATCCGATTTCTAAATCTTCAAATATGATTTACCTCTGAAAAATTAATTTCGTAACTTGCCCTAGTAGTATAGAAAAGGGGGAAAAAAGATAATTAGACAAGACAAAGGGGAAAATATACAATGCTAATAATTATTTAGATGGTTTAGCCCCTAGCGGTCGATACAACAATAAATTCACAATAAAAAATTCCCACATCTGCCTAAATTTTGATTTGTGTGTGTATTGTTGTATCAATCGCTAGGTGTAAAACCATCTAAATATTAACAGGAGAAAAAGATGTTAAAAACAGTATAGAAACATGCACATTAATGACAGTACCGGTAACATAATATTATGACATAGTACTAAACAATATGTTATGACAATGTACAATACAGTACTGTACATGAATACATAATAGTACTACATACCTATAATTACATAAATTCCACATATAAAGTACTAAACTACACTTATATGCAATAATAATCAATATGATGTAGCGTGGCTGCGCGACTGCAAAAAATAAGTTTTTGTTACCATGATTTAAAAAAAATTTACAGTCAGATTTTTAGTTATCAGTTTTATGTCAAAGTCAAATCCAGAAAATTTAAATTAACTTAATGCAGTAACCTGTATTTACTTATTTTGAAAACTTGTAAAGTTCTATTATCAAAACAAAATCCAAAATTTATATCGAACCAAAAATTGCAATTTATTTGTAAAAGAGAATTCAGTAGTGTTAAAATTGTCTTTGGAAAGTTCTGCCAAAATAATTATTCTTGCTAATATGCTAGTTCATTATTAAAAAAATAAAAACTTAAATCTAATATCACATTTAAAATAGTTCTCATAGCGCGTCCCAGTGATGTCGCAGAATTTTGACTTCTTCATTTTTGGACCTACAGCTTCCAGATTTTAATACGTTGAACTTTGAAATAGTTTAAAACAATATTCGAAGTTCAAGTGGAAGAATTTCAGTGAATCTTTCTTCACCAAGCTGTATAAACAAATGGGAAATTCTTCCACTTTGAAAAATGAATACGTAAAAACTACCAAATGAATTTTTTTTAAACTTCGGATATTGGTTTAGACTATTTCAAAGTTTAACGTATTAAAATCTGGAAGTTGTAGGTTCAAAAATGAAGAAGTCGAAATTCTGTGATGTCACTATGAGAACTATGAATATTATCACACAGTATTTTCTATCTCTGTAAAAAATAGAGAATTAAATTCTTGTTAAATATGAAGTGCTGAAAACATTGAAACATACAAATATTCACTATATTTGATTTTTACCCATCTAAATATAACTATACTACCAAATAAGTTAATTACACTGTTTCTGAATTTCCACACAAAAAACTATTTAAATTGTGTTGCCTGAAGTTCGATATTATTATTACAAATAACTTTGATTAATTATATTTAAATTTAATATAACTGAAAAAATATGGTTTTTGATAGCATCTTAAGAAGTAGGGAAATTATAACTATATACATTTTACTATGCAACAAATTAGATTATTGATTTATATTTATCGAATGAAAGAATTGGTTTTTCCTGCATATTGGAACAGTTTACACTGACATAGGTTTCGAAGTTCAATAAGACTTCATCATCAGAGTGGAAAAAAGAAGAAGAAACGAAAGAAAAAAAAACAATAAATAGCAACAATGGAATAACAATTAACAAAACAGTAATGAACAACAACCTACTTTTTTGTTAATTGTTATTCCATTGTTGTTATATTTTGTTATTTATTGATGGTTTTTCTTTCGTTTCTTCTTCTTTGTTCCACTCTGATGATGAAGTCCTATTGAACTTCGAAACCTAGGTCAGTGTAAACT
>JAQIWE010003468.1:0-11775 GCA_034698565.1 Campodea plusiochaeta | reverse complement strand
TGTACGTCACAGCCATTGTTATGTTTTTTTTTACAAGGTAATAAGAGTATAAAGACAAGGTACCACACTGTGTTTTAGTTTTACACAGCTTTGAGTCATAAGGTTAAAAAGTAAACGATTATACAGTTTAGTTATTTTCCTCTGTATAAGATAAAGAAACACTATTTATAGTAGAAAAAGTGTTGATATAAATAAGATACTTCGAAGAAGAAAAATAGTATTTTTGTTCCTTATAAAAATAGAACATTAAATTTGTCTCGCTATCAAAATAAATCCATTTGCTGATTAAAGTAGCTTCAATAATAAGGGAAACCTTTATTATATAGTTCGGAGTAAGCTATTATAGATTTTATGCACTTACTAAAAAACAGAGCTTAGAAAAACCTTCAGAATCTGCAACTTTCTCATTAATAATAAATATGGTATTCGCATATTTTGTGTCATATTTTATTATAGAAAAATAATGCAGTTCACATAAATACCGATTTTTTCTTTCCTGCAATTTCAAGCAGACTTTTTTTTCCATTTTGTTGATACCGTTTTCTGTTTTAGGTCATCTTGCTGATTGGCTTCTTGAATTAACAGTACGTGAAGTTACAAGAAGTGAACAACTGATAATGCAAGTATTGTTTACAACTCCAGTTTTAGTAGCAACTGGAATAAAACATCTACAAAAAGTAATGGCCACACTTCTATGTGATTGGTTACCGTACGCAGGACTTTTACCAGCATTAATGCCATGTTTCTCTGCAATAGTTCACATACAAAGCCCTCCAAATCCACTTATATTTGCAATACCAGCTGAAAAATACGCTGGAATTAATAAAGTGATGGGTTCGATCTTTTTAGTTAAGTGGTTTTATCTTCAACTGAAGCTTAGCGTTAAATACAACTTCCTTACGTACGAAGCAATGACTACACTCAGATATTATTTTGTAACACGAGTACTCATCAATATAACGAAGATGCCAAAGTATACTTTTGCTGGAGTTGCTGAAACTGTGTTATTATCATTTCAACAGGATTATTTGGCTGTTGTTGGTGCAACTGGTTGGATAACAAAATGGATAAAGTTTTATGCAAGGTACTGTATTCATTTCGCACCTGAGAATAAAATGGAACTCGAAGAAAGACATATTGTAGGATTTATACCATCAAGCTTTATGATACTAAGTTTTATCAATGTCTATTACGAATGCGATTTGTGTAACCGATTGGAGAACCTTTACGAAATAATGAAATTCTTGGCAATAATGGCGTGTATGTTCACTTACACTTCTTCGTGGCATGTAGCGATTAATAACGTAAGTTTCGATGAAATGCAAAAACATGCAGTTTACATTAAGATGTTTTTTCTTCTGTTTTCTGGCCCATTAGTACTTATCATTTGTTTCACTGACGAAGAAGATCCACCGCTATGTCACGGCAATCAAGCCGAATGTGTTTATTTCGGTCACTTTAAAGAAGAAATAATCTGCGAAGAATTGGAAGGATTTGAATTAATCTCATTATTTGCTTATCAGTTATCAGGAATGAGTTTCTTCGCATTATTAGCTATTCTCTTAGTTATGTTTTACTCATGGTATATTATGAAAGAAGAAGAAGCTGAAGAAGGATTCGAAAGAAGAATTATGAAAGCAGTAAATACAGCAGCATTCCTAGAGGCAATGGCAGCATTCGTTTTCTTTTACAGAATCAGAACTAAATGTTATGGAACCAAAGCTCAACGGTATATACTTTTAGCTATGGGAACTTTAAATGGTTGGAGCACAGTAGTAGAACGAGGATTTAAAATTGTAGGTAAAGTATATAGTGATTATCAATTGATGACTGGTATATTAGACAATCTGAAAGTATTAGACGAAGACGAATTAGAAGATTATGATGATGAACCAGAATGTGCAATATGTGAGGATGACGTAGAAGAAGATGGCCGACTAACAACATGTGGGCATCTCTTTCACAGTTACTGTATTAAAGAATGGATAGCAGAATATGGAGCTATCTGTCCAGAATGTAATGCAACACTTCAGCAAGCTAAACCACCATTAACGATTGTTATACCTGATGATGATGATTCTGACGCAGATGAAGTTGATACAGGAGTACCACCTGCAATGTTGTTGAAAATAGTGGAAGAAATGGAAAAGTTTGATAATAAAACAAGTTTCTTCTCTGAGATGACTGATGTGGAACACCACAAAGACGAAGAAGAGGAGGAAGAAGAAGAATCAGATGAAGACTAAATAAAAACAATTATTTTCTCATATCATTCGTTATTAATATAGGAAAGGGGGAAACTTCTAATTTATAAGTTGGGGATTTACGGGATTAAACCGTTATTGATGGAATTTTTTATTTATAAATTAAAAAAGTTCACAGAATTTATTTCAACTGATTAATAATAATTGTCTTTAATAAAATTATAAATTTATATAATGGCATACAATTAGGCGTAAGCGAGTGAAACTGCAGTTAAAATATTAGTTTCAATACAGCAATATTTATTTAATGTAGGAAGTTTGGTTAAATTAATTTGGAGTAACATGGTAACATTGATATTGCTCTTATACTATATGATAACTAATAATATTAAAAAAACTGAATAACTACAGCGCTTAGAAATTCTCTCAATGCTTAAAAACAAAACACCATCAGAAAACAACATTGCTACAACATATTTGAATAAGACTTTAGTTTGCCTTAAAAAAAATAATCAGAGTTTTTTTAATACAATAAATGCTTATCTCCGATAAAACATGATTGTGTAATATTGTGCGAAATGTGTGTAACTGGTACAATGTTTTAAATTTAGCTACACAATAACAGTGTGAAAAAAAAAATGGAAAGTGTTTTGAAAGCGAAACTGGTGATGAAATGCACGACTGAAGAAAATGCAGAATCATTTTTCTCTTGTCATCCGTGCTATTAGTGATGAACATGACATACATTTGCCACCTTCATTTTATTTCATTCATTACGACACTGCTTTGACACTGACAGACATGGTAGAATAACTACACAATGTTAATAAAAATGTTATAATGGGATTTTATATGGTTATATGCGAATATTTCAGAAATGTTTGCGACAAATTGTCTGATTACGGTTTCATTCGGAAGAAACTTTTGTTCTTGGATTATGCTGTATATGAAAAATATTTCTTTGTTACTAATATTTTCATTTAAAAATTGCTGATGTGATACAAAAAATATTTTCAGTTCAAAAGTCACTGGAAATATCTTCCATCTTTCACATGTGAACATACTTATTCGAATATGTTGTTGTTTTCTAAATAATACCAATCTTAGTACTATATTCTCAACAGAAACTGTTTATTAATAATTAAGAGTATTTGCTAATTAAGCGTCAGTTATTCCTGAGAACGGATGACTTAATGCACGTAACTTAAGATTAAAAAAAAACTTGATTGACAATCTTGGGATTAAAATAGTGAATTGTGGGAACTTATTTGAGGTTTTATATAGGCACATTATATAAATTAGAAAAGATTATATATAATAGTGTTGTAGATAAAAGGTAATTTTCTTCTGTATTTTTAAATCATCAGATATCAAAAATCTCACTCTTTCCAAGCCATCAATCACTAAGCTCATTCAAAATGGTATTATATAAACAAGAGTAATAAATCCTAATAATTATACTTCATGAAGAGTATATTTAAAGTAAATTTGTATGTTTATAAAATTCATTTTCGTCTAATATTCGTTTTATTTCTATAGTTAATAAGAAAATAAAGCAAAGGAATGGGATATTCTATTAAATAAATAGTCCATAAATTTTGGTAGTAGGATCCAAAATCAAAACCCTTTGTTTGAAGCACTTTACACTAAAATTATATCATAAAACTTTTTTTTTCTTTCAGTTTGGTACGTCGGAGATTATTTTTAACATTATTGTAGCTAAAAGAGCTCGATGAATTTAAATTCTGGTGTAGTAGTGTATTGAAAAATATGGAATCATAGTTTTATAATTACTATCTTAGATGATAATTTCTTAAATGACAATTTCCTTCAATGAAGAATAATTTCTTCAATGAAGAAATGATTAAATATTTTCTTACACTGATAGTGTTATACAACTCTTTACTTTATACTATATAATTGCAGTCTCAACATATCAGCAATAAACTTTTAATAATAAGATTCATGTCAGCGTCCGACGCCAGATTACGTTGTGTGGATCACGTCGGCCAATCTGACTTGACTCCAACAAAATATAAAGTGTACGATTTTAAAATACAGTAGGATCAAACTGGATTTGTAGAGAAAATGTTATACTAAAATATTTATAAACCGAAAAATGCTATTTAAAAAAGTGCGAATAAATCACTGTTCATTTCTGAAGAAAGGCAAATCTCACAATGTTATAATTTAAATAAATAAATATCAAAGAAAGTATATTATTATTATTGTATATTGAATGTTAGAGGAGTCGTGGATTCAATACTAGGATAGTTTAGTAACAGGCAATATCGTTATCGATAACAGAATTATGCTATCGAATTTCAAGACGGTATATCAATAATAGTATAGGAACACTGACTACCTTCCCCTCTCCAGGAAATAAAGATATTCAGACATTATTTTCATTGTGGGTATTAAAACTTCCATCCAACCCAAGACTCCTCTAATATTCAATGTAAAAATAAGAACTTTCGATATTCGAATTAATAATTATTATGAGATACGAAAACCAATAAAGTGAAGATAAACTGTTATTATTTCCACCCGGTTCCAGTTGATGTATCCGAAGGCCTTCACTCGTCCATCTATAATCATTTGCACGAGAACAAACTCTCCCACTTCTTCTTTCCACATTTTTTTCATTCTTTTTATCATCATTTTCTCCTCCTTGCTGTATTATACGTCTAAGGTTGAAAGGACGATGAACTTGGAAGAAGAACATGAAGAGTGACCTAACGGGTTGGAGACACAGTAACAAGTGCAACTCCAAGTGGAGAGGATCGGAGCAGAGTGTTTATGTTATGGTGTGAATTCACTTTCAGTTTATTAGTGATTAGAAAAGGTGATTTTTTTTAAGTTAGTTTCGTAGTGTTTTATGAGAGTGATAAAGTGTGGATTTATAATTCATTCGTTAATAATATAAATTTATTTATATGGTATCATTGAGGTTTCTTAGACCAAAAGAGGAGCAAATATCTTCCTTTAGATTTCGATTTAACAAAATTAAATTAATATAGTGGTGGAAGAAACTCCAGCTATAATAATGAATATGAAATCATCATTAACTCCCATGAAGAATAATTAAATTAATTTATTATTTGGTGGCAATGTTACTCGATGTTAAAATAATGTTGCTCCAGCACTGAATCACTCTCTATAAATACGCAGTTCCATCCTTAAAATATTCAGAAATTCAAATAATGCGAGCTTTTAGTGAACCGGATATGTACATTATAAATAAAGATAAAAATGATTTTACAATCTTTTATATTATAATACCCAAGCGCTTGAGGAAGTGAAGCTCGTTCCTCGTTCATGTAAAATAAATATACTATAAAACAACGGAGGAAGTTTGTCCATTTGTGACCTCCGTTATCTGCAGTTGAATAAAACAAAGTTTGTTAATTGGCGTGAAAAGTATAATAGTGTTATGTTTTATCTTGTAGAACAGTATTAGTGTTTCTTGCCGTTATATATTGCCGTAACTTATAAGATGTTTGGTCAGGTCCCGATCGGGAAACAATCGTATATAGGAACTACAGTTCGACACAACCGAAACTATTCGGTCACCAAAGTTTATTTGGAAGTTCATCTTCTACTCTCATAAATTACTAATTCAAGGATTCTCAACCAATGGCCACGTGTCAAAAGGTGGGGAAGAATGTTAAAAAAATCCAACATTTAAAACCGGGTTCACTTCTATAACACGCAGTTTAAACGAGTTTTTATGAGATTTTTTAAGGTGCTTAAAATACCAAAAAGAGTAAATTTATATAAGGTGGTTTCGTCGACATAAGCTCACTAGACAATGAACTTATTCAGATCAGTTAAAACAAAGAGTTAATTAAACTCAAATATGAAGAAAATAATTCATCGCTACATTTTTTTTACTTCAACCTAAAGTTTATACTGCATTATATACTGATGTAATAAATAACCTTTAATCTGTGATCAACACATAATCATAATATAATTATGCCTGACATGACAATATGTATAGTATGAAACCATCATTGATATTTTATTGGGTGATATCCATTTTCCCACTCACGACGTCAAATGTGTTTCAATATTGAATATGAAGAATTGTTTAAAATTCCCTTTTAATTGAATTCCTCTTTTTCATTATTATCACACGTCATGCATCGTGGAAGAAAACGGAATATTTCACACATTGTGAACAAGGAATTTTGGAATAAGTTACATAACTTAGAGAATATAAAAGTAGTAATAATATTATACTTATAAATACTTTTAAAAGACAGTACCAAATAGTACCAAGTACCGGACATAACGGCATATATAATTATGATAATATATTTTCCAATGTATAATAGAAATTTGGGATATTTCGAAATTATATATAGTTTATAAATAACATTGCATTAAAAACTTATGCTGTAGAATAACATAATGATCTCCTCAGAGTATAAAATATTGGATGTGCGAAACCGAAAGGTTATAGCATTATATTTCATAACAATATAAAATAAATAATTGGCAACTTTAAAATTTATAAAAAATCTGGAAACTCAGTTGGATTCCAGTTCACCAAGTTATAAATTGTTGTCGTCGACCCTGATGGCAATAAAAGTCTACAAAACATTTATTCCCGAAATCTGAACTTGTAGGAGATTTTTTTCCTCATGAGTTCCAAACAGGTTCACCATTATATTATTGCAATAATGCAGTGTACTTGTTAAATACGAGTTACAACAATCATAATGGTGTTAGTACCACACTGGGTCACCTTGTTGTTGACATACAATTCTGGTTTATATGTATCAGATACACTATCATGATATATTTTATTAAAGGAAGTTATACTTCTTAAAGTGTTTTAATATTAAATATGTTTTTAATATGCAGAAAATATCACAATGAAGTTAATAACTCTTCATCTCCCCGCCCCTACAACCCCATAATATCTTTAGATCTCTATGGTAATTATTATTCAACAACCGGTTCTTATATAATTTTGTTTTCACTGCTGGATTTTATAGTTTCCGTTAATTCGGTTTTTTATTTATGTATACGAAACTTATGTATATAGTGTACATGTAATGATGACGTTGGCTTAGTATAAAACTAAAACCAGTTTTTGTAAAAGTTTATATAAAGACGCTTTCGAGAAATCATTGTTCGTCATTGATCATATTTCATTATAACAAAATGGACAACCTTTCAAATCGGAGATGTATAAGACATATATGAACAATTTTATCTCATGTGATAGCTGTATTGTTCATCTCAAATTCAGATAAATAACTACCATAAAACATATCTTTATATTATTTGTGCTGTGACCCTGATACAGTTATTAAAAATACCGTCTTTATATAATAATTTGTGATTAATTATATGAATATTTGTTGCGTTAAAAATCTGAAGCAAATGAAATCAATAAATCTCTTTGGTTGAAAAGTTATAAAAACAATCCCACTGTAAACACAAAGATATAATCATGGAAATCTACAAATATTTATTAAAAAATATTTTGTCTTCAATATTCATCAGAATCAGTGATTTGCTATGGGTTACGCAAGGAAAAGTGCATTCAGGAGTATGAGTTTCTGCTGTTTAATTTAATCAGAATCAGCGAAAAATTTCGCTTCGGAAAATATATAGTAATTTCAAAATACATTCCTGTAGTGTATTTTATGTAACTGTGTAATTGTAAAAATTAAAATATTGTTTTCTTTCTGATTTTCAGAATCAAAGATGTCTCCAGCTTCACTTCTCCTCCTCGTATGTCTTTCAACAATGGCTGCCGGTGACAATGTTTTCAAAATGACGACCGGTGACGAGGTTAAAGTGAACAGTTCGGCACCTGTTACGCTCGTTTTGGGTGGAAACGGTTTTATTGGTTCGGAAATAACTCAGTGGTTAATCAAACGTGGTCACCAGATTTACAGTATGAGTCGTGGAAGGTGGTACTACGATACAGCTGACCTTATAAATCCACATCAAACACATATAAATTGTGAACGCGACGATGGAATTAAGAAATGTCCAGAAATGGAAATGCTTATCAAAGCTACACCGAAATTCGATTATATTATCGATTTAAGTTGTTTCGGTCCTGAAGAGCTCGATTTCACTCTCGATGGTTTCCGCGATATGGAAGAGAAAGTTGGTGTTTATATTTATATTAGTACAGATTCCATCTACGAAGTTTGCGATCCTCGATTTACGATTCCTCCAATCAAAGAATCGGCTGCAGTACGGCCAACTGATAAGAAATTGAGGGATAAATTTTATAAAGAGGATACATATGGGGATAATAAATTAAAAGTTGAAGAAATGTTGAAAAAGCAACAGGAAAATGGCGGTTTCGATTATGCGTTCTTCCGTCTCCCAGACGTTTTCGGTCCACGAGATACGAGTTATCGATTCTGGAATTATCAGTTATGGTTGAAATATTATAAATACATTCATTTGCCAATTTTCACACCTAAATTTATGGAGAATTTCCGCTCAACGTACGCTTACGTTAGTGACGTAGCACAAGCAGTTATGAAGCTCATAGACATTGGTAAACCAGCGTATAACGATGTGTATAATCTCGGTTTCGAGAAAGGTATAACTCAAAAAGAAATAATCCACGCGATTAGTGACGCGCTCGACATTAAATTCAGTCGGTTTGAATATCGCGACGATAAATACACTTCGTTCTACCCCTCGGTAACTCGAGGTGCGTTAGACATTACAAAAGCAATACAAAAACTTGGTTTCAAACCAACAGATTTCCAACAAGCTGTAAAAGAAACTGTAGATTTTTACGAACGCGCTTTCTTCGATATTCCACAAGAACGCGAAAAGTTGCTCCGTGACTTCGTAAAACAAGTTGTGCCACCAAATCACAGGCAGAATTTCTTACAGCAAATGAAGAAGATCGTAGCAGAGCATGAAATCAAAGCAACTAAGTTAGATCCAGGTCAGTTTTACATAGAAGATATGAAACATATAAATGGGAATATAACTAAATAAATAAAACATATAGGACTGACACGCTTCTTCGGGTATCGGGCGTAATCTTTCATTTCATACATTCATTTTTCGGGTTGATTCCGGATGGCGCATTTTAATAACGATTAAACGGATCTTCCGGATGGTCCTCCTCACATTGATAAGGAAAGTAATACGAATACGATATAAAAATGGCATAATATAATATTAATATATCATAAATGTGAAACCATACATAAATAAACTTCATTATATTCGTTGGATGATCTATAGATCATGTTTCCACCGAAGATAAAAAAATATTATTATGGAAGTTTTAAAATAAATATATAAATAAAAGGTATAGGACTGTAACACTCTTTTACTCGAATATTCATTTCTCGGGTCGAATTTGGAGAGCGCATCATTTTAGAAAGGAAGCAAATCTTTCTTAACAACCGAGAAATAGATTTCATCCAAATGGATATCATGGTCCCAATAGTGGGAATATATAAAAAGGGTCTTAAGGGGGTATATCATAATGAGAAACCAAGAATAAATAAATCTCAGTATTCAATATAGTTAATATTGACTTACGTCTGTTATAATTTTTAAAGAAATATAAATTTCCGTATTTCATCTAAAGGAGAACTAAGCTCCTGTGACCACTGTCAAGAAACGTTTTTCAGCACATCAGAGTTAATATCGTTGTCGGGTTCGCTCTCGCCAGTACGAAATATATTGTTCTCGTAAAACACAATTTTAAATAAAAGAAATACTTCTTTATCAAAGAAAAAAATTCCAAATAATAAAAAAATATTTTAAAGGAATTTGTTAACTGTTATTAAATTCCAAATTCGAGGTGTTAGTAAGAAATCACTGTGAAGCAATAAATCAGCTTCAAGAAATATGATTTACGTTTATGTGACCACATCACCTGTCTCATATGTTTATGTGACCACATCACCTGTCTCATTTCATCAGAGACCGTGGCATATGCTACCGAGTATTTTCGGTCGGAAATTGTAGATATCTTACAATAAATCAGTAGATAAAGAATATTTAAATATGAAATATTCCCAATTTAAAAAAAAAATGTTTTTATAACAAGACCAAGTTATACGTCACAAAAATAGGAAATGTTCTCTTCAAATGAAATAAAAGTTGTTATTATCGTAGAATCTCTACTTCAGCACTTCTCAAAGGTTACAAAATATACGTAAAACATTTCATATATTGTTACTAATCGTAATTTTGGGCACGTAATTTTCCAGAAAAATTGAAGTGTAATATTTATTATCTCTCAAAAGTCGCAAGTTAATATATGCGTGACTTTCCATTGCGTATAACCTTGTGTTTATTTTCATTTACACTACTTTTTGTAATCTAAATGAAAATAAACATAGAACATGCTTCATGGAAATAAAATACACTCTTGTAACATTAATAGAAAACAAGTGATTAAAAAATATTGTGAACTCACCAGCGGCTGACTTGCAGTTGACTTTTCATCTCTCTGATGTCACATCTCCATCTCCAGAAAAGTACAAATCTGAAATCTCTTATTTCAATATAAATTGAAACTTGAAATCTTTAATAATTCTTTCTAAATAATTGATTAGTTTGTGAAGTTGTGCAATGAATGAAAAATATTTTGTTTAGTCATTAAAAGTAGAAATATTTGAAAAGAATTATCAGTGAGAACAAAGTAACTTTGTGATTTTTTTTAATTTCTTCATTTTTTCGTAGAGTTAGTAAGGTTTTCCTGTTTTCTTGACAAGCATTATTTTTCCAAAACTTTCCAATTTAAAAGAAATAAAAGATGTGGTATTGGGAAAGTTCTGCACACATAAAAGTTGTTGTAAAGCACTGCAAATATTTATTGTAAATCATGAGGGGGTTTTAGTATTTGTTCCTTACACAACTTTTCTTTCCTTTGGGATATTGAGTTGTACAGGAAACAAATAAGTGAAAGGAGGAGGGAGTGAGTGGACCGGGTCACTCTTCAATGACTTACTAGGTCACAATATGTGTGACCTAGTCTATCTCTGAAAGTGAGGTCCCAAACTGATTCAAAATAGCTTTTATTGTGTCAAAAGTTACTTTTATCCAATACTTCACTCAGTTGCTTAAAAATATATTCACTAAATATAATAAATGGAAAAAGTGATAATAATTGTAGTCTGATTTGAATATACTACATCTACAGCAAACACACTCGTATAAGGTCCAAACATTCTCTACTGTTCTTTGATTTACGAAAAGCCAACATGAAAAATATGGGACTTTCCCAACCCGTTCGGACCTTATACCAGGTCGCTAACTGTAAGGCATAATATAATTATGATTGCAATAAATATGCTTCTGACATATGTAAAAAAGAATATGCAGTAAAAAATTCTCCAATCTCTTTTGCAGAGTCTCACACCAGCCGAACCGACTTGTAGGAAAACAAATTGTAGATGACGTCACTTGGAAATATAATTGGATCATGATATTAAAGTTTGGGTTTACTTCATCAACTCTCAGATCTTCACTTAAGACATTCCTCCTCAACTTCAACAATGTGATTTTTTGGTAACAATAAAGTATTGTTTAATAAAATTATAAAACTTATCAT
>JAQIWE010003467.1:0-11775 GCA_034698565.1 Campodea plusiochaeta | reverse complement strand
TAGGATTTCTATTTCAATTTTTTTTTCACAATTTATTATCAATCAGCAACATGACTTCGTTTAAATACTAAAATATCAAGTTCCAATATTGGTACGTATACATTAGCTTGACTAAGGTGAGCATATAATGTATATAATGTATTCATTACGATCGTGTAAAAGTGGGTTTGAAGCTCACAGCGAATATCCAGAATTGTATTTCCCTTCAAAAGCATGTAATTATATTATGACATTATTTATATCAGAATAAATCACTTAGGTAATTACTAACCCCTGAACTCTTGTATAACTAGTGCAGACGGACATTTTGAGATATTATAATCAGCAATCACATTAAAGTTCTTGTTCTTGATTATATTTTTAATATATTGATCAACTAAAATCTTGTTTCCTCTATAAATCATAAATGTGGACATGGTTAATCAATACAAGGGAAAGAATGTCTTCAACACTAATAAAATTTAATCAACACAATCAAACATCAGTCACAAGCACAACATTGTGTTTTATTAATATAACGGATGTTTGTAACATATTCCCATACATCTCACACATACTGCGTTTATATATGTAACTTTTCGTTTCATCTTCTCTATTTTCCATTTTCTCTCTTTGTGTTTTTTTTATTCTTTTTCGTCTCCCCAGGAAAGCTATTCGCCACTAATTCTTTTCTTTCGTTTCCTCTAGCAGAGGAAATGGGGAGACTTACTTTCCGTCATTTGTCTTCCACTGAAAGATGGAGGATTGTATAGCAAAAGGAATTTCAAACAGACGAAACATTGCCTTAAAAAATAATTTTCAACGATCCCATGGGTTCAAATAAATTTTTAGGGAAGTAGGATCATATATTCTTTTAGATCTCTTTGCAGTCGTATAGTGGATTTCGTATAAAGACGCAAGGGATTGCCAAATTGTTGGTGAGAGTTTTAATTTAGCTATATATATTACTGTACTTTTTGGTTTATTTTTGCACAATTGATATCTGTAGTATAAAAAAATATTTTAACATTAAATAACACCATTTGTACTTTAGTAATAATTAAAACAATTTAATTAAGACATTGCAAGTTCCTAATTATATTTATCAAATCTGTATGATATGTAATAATAAATTTTATTATAGACCGCATTTATTACAACATCATGATACATCAGTAAATTGATTAAAATATTTAATTATATTTTTTCGTATCAGTCAGCCTCTCAATTTTTTTAAAGCTGTATTAATGTTTTGTAATTGATTTTAAAATAATATTCGTAGTATGACAGTAATTGTTTGATGATTCTTCATGTACTATAGTAATACACGATAGATTGACTAGGGTTTATTGAATTGGTATATGGTGTTTAACGATATATAGTGTTATCATAATTATGTGATAATGGTAATGGTAGCACTTACGTCATTAGTAAACTGAAGTATTTGTTAAAGCTGAAAAATAAGCGAATTAATATATTTGACCTCATCATACTAATCATTCCTACCATACGAAGAACTCTTGGTGAAAACACCTGATTTTAATATCACGAACACAGCACATGAAGTAATAATATTATCGTTTACTGATAAATGTATCGATTAAATGCGATCAAAATGTGAGTGAACTTAGGGAAAAAAGTAACTCAGACGAAAAATTAATTAATGCAAAATTTGCCCTTTTAGTATTCTCATATTTACCTCAACTTTAATGATCATTACTAGTTTGTAACAACACTACTTTCACTATCATTATAAAGTTAATTTTCAGTACTTTTGATAAACAAACATATAATACGATTAAAATCTAACCTTTACATATGATATTGTTAATGAACAGTACTTTAATTTCATAAATGTACAGGTATACATTGTACTTGATTCACTTTGGTGCTTTTATCCCATTGGTTGACAGCGTTATACTCTAAATGAATGCTTCAGATGGATTAATACTTCACAAACATGTATGTATAATTTACAAACATTAAAGCATTAAACAACATAGATAACAGTTCATTAATCTCTTTAGATTTTACAAATAACTTGTCTATTACATTAATAGGGTAATTGTACTGGCACTAGCAGTATTGTATAATTTTGAGATGGGTACAAAAATTTATACAATAAACAATATTGAAATGTGTATAATTTATTAAGTAATTAAGTAGATACCAGGACAGTGCTTCCATTCACTCCTAATACGTGAAACATCCGATGAATTCACGATTTAAATGACTTCCAACTCATAAACGAAATACTGAATGTTTTTGCAATTTAGACGTAATTTTATTGTACTAAAGACTGTTAAAAGTATAATAAAGGTTGATTGAATGTTAAAGTTTCAGGCAAGTTGTCATAATTATTATGAGGATTTTATATGGAAACGGAGAGTTGTATATAGAAACGACTAATAGAAAATAAAACCGTTCTGATCAATAGCATTAACATAAAGCGATAAACACATCAATAATAATACTTTAACTTAAATAGTAATATACTCACCTGACACTTTCAGACTTTGATCATTCTTGTAGTTGGGACACATGGCGTTCAGTTGATTTTCTACACTTTTTACTGGAGAACTGTATCACCTTTCTTCTTGTTAAACACTAAATAATATTGTTATACCAAAGCCGTTATATCAAAGCTAGGAAATGGTGAACTCCACTCGAAACAAGAAAGTTTTATCTTTGATATCCCAACAGTTCGAATTTTCCTCTAAGGCATTGAATTCCGCGAAATAGGAAACAGTCTGTCTTCCGTATAGCTGTCAGGTAATTCCATTTCTCAGCGGGAGAAAAGCTTTCTGTATTAGGTTACGTAACACATGAAATGGTACTAAAAAAAAAAACATTCGTATCTAATAATGGCTTCTAGAAAGCTACTTTTGTGAAAAACAAAGAGATGTATTGTTGCAAAGAGAAAGAAAATAGCTCTTTCAGACATTTTTTTAATGCTACTTCCAAGCGCAGGAGATAAAGTAATGCGATCCTGCCACAGCATTAAAAGCAACCATGGCGCCCGGGGGAAACGCACGGAAGTAAAGGGTTGCCACCCTTTTGTTGACATGTTTACAAACATTCTGAAGTTATCTTGCTAAACATATCCAATTACAAAAAAATGTTCAGAAAAATAACTATGTTGCTATGGGCTGGCAGCAGTGTTTACTGAACTATAAGATTATATACAAATCATGTAATTGCCTATGATCAAGAGTATTATATATAATCATCTGAACATCACTAACTATTTATGTTTACAAGTACCTAGTGAGATTATTTGAACGTAGATATCATAACATTCAAATTGTAACATTATTGCAGTATAATATTAACATACTGCAGCTCTTAGTTTTCCAGTATAATGACATCGCTCATTCTCAGTCTTAATTTCTGGAAATGATGTTATTTAAAAAATCCCTTTAGCATTATTAAATATTACTAACTTGATGAAGTCTGCTTATCTTGTAAGAAAAGTCGTAATATTACGTAATATAATATCCTACTTTATTTAATTTTATTTCTTTTCTCCACTTAATAGGAAAGGTCAGTCTTCTTTATAAGCTAATTAAAATAAAAACACTTTTAAACTTGTTTTGATAAGAAGATAGGGTACGTCGAAGAAGTTTAAAAAAAAACTAAACTGATAAAAATCCAGTGCTGAAAGTTGATTTTATGAATATTATGATCATGACACTCTGACTTCAATCTCACTATGTGTGTTAAATATGTCCTTCTGAGTAGTTAATAAATGCTTTCTTGTTCCGTAAAACTGATGGTTGAAAACTTGCAGCCAAGAAAGAAGAAAAATAGAAGCTTTACTGTACTATATTGCAAAAAATAAAAATGTGTGTAATTTTATGTTTGATTTAACTGCACAATATAAATATGTTACACTCTATCAATAATAATTACCGGATCTGACAAGCCTTGATTTGAGGATGGAAATGGCACTTTCCAGAGGGAGAGAGCGAAAGAGACAGCCAATCAGCAATTGAAAATACTCTTGGAATTTTATCCAAGCTATAGGAACAGGATGTTGTATAGTGGCAGTAGTTGGAATTGTGCAAGATGCTTTGCTGGAATTGCGTTAAAGGAGATGAGCTTGAAAGGATTGTAGATGGGATGTGGAAATGGCAGAGCGTCCCAAATCCTGTTATTTACGAAATGTACAGAAATGGGTTAATATATGTATAAATACAGGAGGTGTGCAACAAATAGGGTTTACTCAGAATGTCATAAGAGACAGTGTAACCACAATCTTTGTTCTAAGTCCGTACCATTACAACTGTGACTGTGTTGGACGGAAAATGAGTGTTGGCTTTTATGTAAATGTAATCCATCTTGAGAAATGTAACTGCAAGACTTTCATATATTCGACTTACGACTTTTTATTAAGTTGTGAGGGAATGAGATTATAATGTGACCAATATTCACGTTTTCTTATATTGTTAATTTAGTAATAATGCTTCGGTCGCTCAACGATTTTATTACTAAAGTGGCATTACAACTGAAAGGCAGTGCTATGAATATGGATGAAGAAAATTTACTACTTTGACCTAAAAATGGACAATTTTCATTTCTGAGAATAAAAATATTGCAGATGATCGTAAGATACATATAGAGAAAGCAGGAAAACAACCACGTTTAGATGTGCATAAGACGAAGACTACAAAAATTTTAAGAGCGAAGAACGTTAAGAAATCCTAACCTTTTGAACCGGTCAGGGTATTAAAAATGGGTTTAGTTAAAGTTGAATTTAAGTTAAGCAAGCTTGTTTCTGTGTCAATAAATGTAATAAATGCGAGAGCAGATAAATTGTAAATATAACAATATTAAGACATATTACTTGAAGTATTGAGTGCCAAAGTTTAAAAAAAAAGTAAAACACCACTACAACGCACTGCAAGCAGATTCCAAATGGCGTTTTCATCATTGCTCTGTTTTTATTATTATTATTAATTATATTATCAATTTTTTTTACAAAAGTTTACAAACATGATGTCTACAATTCAAAGACATTAAACATAAGGGGTGCAATAGCAACGTGTAATATTATTTTAAATTTTATGGTCACCCCAAGTCAAGGTTTTATCAGCGTGTTCCAGTGTTGTACTCAATTTCTGACGAGGTGGTGCGGAAGAAAGGTAAAGAAAGTGCTTATAATTATGAATAAACTCGTTCATTCAGTACTCTATTTCAGTGCTGATTGTACCAGTATTTTGTTGTAAAGCTAAATTAATTTTGCCAATATGAGAAATGAGATATCTGAAATATAATTATAGATATTCTGTTACGACATGTTTTATTTTGTTTATATGGTTAAAATATATTATACCTATATGATTCTCAATGCGAATATGAAATCTGCAACATACTGAAATACAATTCAATGGGTTTTAAAGAGCATTCTGAATATTGTTAATGTGGTTTAATGTTGCATAAAAGCATTTGTTATGTGTTTTATGTTGTGAAAGAGTATTTGATAAGGAAGAACTTCATAGTAACAGATTAAATTGCATTTCTGTGCTTTAACAGTGTTTTCTACATCTGCTCAATTTAATGATTTTCTGTCATGATTAAAATTAACTAATTTGAATTCTATTATAGGCTGATGTACCGTATAACTTCAATGACGTCTTCCATTATTTTAATGATATTCGATATAATGCACTTCTTCACTAACAGCTTGATTAAAAACAATAGAGGCAGTTAATAATTATATTTTAATAAAGAAAGTTTAACTAGATATTTTTAACAACGTAAAAAAACATTTTATTTAGTCTATAAGCCATATGTTTCAACTTTTTATTTCGTACGAATATTCCACATTTTATAAAATCTGCATGGCTAGATAATCTCCATACAGCAGGACATTCACGATTCTTTGAATTCTGAAAAACGATCTCTACACGTCTTTTTCAAATGCCCTTTTCTCTTGAACCTTCTTCTCACCGTATATATTGCTTCAACAACAGACCTTTCCTTATACCTTCCAATTGTAACGTCTCTCTATAAGTTCAAAGTCCAACTGTTGAAATGTACATGGAAAAAGTTCCTTTTATTAACTTTCTCCATGTTCGTGGCCGCGAGACTTACTTGTACTTGTGTGTGCTAATCGAAAATCGTTAATGGTTCAGGTCCCAGGGAAACAATGGACATTGCTGCTTCATGATGTTGCTTCTATTCGGCTGCTATAGCGAAACGAAAGAGTTAAATAGATTACCGCAACAGTTTATTGGCGAGACTTAATAATTTCTGGGTCAATTTTTGTATTTTAGTTATAATTATGATGGTACTCATCAACATTAATTTATTATCCCCCCTCCCCATATTTCATGATTCAATTTGTGCAGTGTGAAAAATGAGATAGATTTCAGTTTAGAAATAATGAAAAACAACATTTAAATCCCTGCATCTAAGAAAGCATATGTAATAAGTTTAAAATGCAGCTTAACTTACCACTAATGAAAAGCTTAGTATGCAATGATTCTAATTTTTATTCTTATAAGTAAGCGCAATCTATGAACTTCTACTCTGTATAAAACTAGTATTTGAAAATTATAAGATTAAAAACCTTTATCTGAAATCCATAAGAAAAGTGAAGTTTCGTTGAGGTATTGTTTATCTTTTTTTCATCTGAAAGTACATTCTATATATATAGAGAGAATATTTTTCTGTACGTGTCTCTATACGTAAAGCACACAAACAGAAACCAATGTGGGAGATGTTTTGAGCACAAGAGCTTTTATTCCTTTTCTTGTTATTACAAGCTTTTTATACTCTTCCAATCTTACAGATTAATGCGTACAGTGAAAATGGAAAATGCACTTTCTTTATATTGTATCGGAAATGTACAGTAAGTTCTTCAGAAAGGTATTAACGAGGAAGTTATTACTTGGTAAAGAATGAAAGCAAATATTTCATGATAATGAGTATGAGGCTGTATTCAGCAATTTAGTTTATTTTGTAAGTACTGTATATTTGAATAGAATAATAATGAATTCGTTTCAAGTAAATAAATTATGTGATGAAGTAAAATATTTGAACAATTCTAGACATACTGTGTTGAAGCTATTGCTTATTATATTAAGAATTATTATCATCAATGATCGTTAAGGGACACAGAAGTTAGATTTGTACACCACAAAAATTGTTTTTCCCTGTTCGATACTTTTCTGTTCTGAAGGGTTCCCTTTTGTACTGAAACAATGTAGAGTATGCCTACAATATTTAACTTTCGTAGTTCTACATGAATATTATTATAATACTGATCAATAGAATTTTTTAATAATAAAAACGGTCTTCGCTATCCTCTTCTTAAGAAAACAATTTACTAAACCATTACCGATGAAAAAAATGACACATGGAAATATTGCTGATTTCTGTACCGGGTTATTATACACCTGCAAAATTTTCTTCCCATTTTATGGAAACTGAGATGAACCTTTCTAGTTTATAAAACCAAATCTACTAACAACTCAACTTTCCTGAACATACCCTTAATAATACTGCCTCCAAAACTCTGCAACAAAATCCAAATCTTGAAGCCACGTATCTCATAAATCTCTCTTGACAAATGAGTAACTTTATCACTGCTATTTCCAGAGGACTTCATTTCGTATGTTTGAATGAAGCGGTCAGTATCTCCTCTTTTTTACGAGAAAACCCAGAGAAATAGGATCCCCCTAATGAGAAAAATCTCACGCTAGAATATAAGAGCAGATGATTCTCCTTTCTTTATTGGGTTTGTTATTATCTCTAAGGTAATAGAGGCAATCACCTACGAAAACAATATTGTTTCTGTAATGAAAACATGGTGGATTCCCATTACCTTTTTGCCCATCAGTAGATCAACAGCATATTTAATTGAATGTATAGTAGAGAGCATATATTCAAAGAAGATTGAAAACTAAACACGGTTCATAGCATTGGAAGTTCATTAAAGCGTGAAGCCAATACAAAGCAGTACAAAAGGGCTTTTGTAATGAGTAGGAGAAAGTGAGCCATGCTTTAGTTTCTATATGCAATTTGTCAACAGAGAAGGGAGAGAGATATTATTAATTCTGCGTGTTTTAATCCCTTGATGTTTGGAAATACCAACATATATCATCGCGATATACTCGAAATGAACAAGCATACAGTCTATAGGCCACCATGATTACGTTAAGCATACAGTCTATAGGCCACCATGATTACGTTAAGCGTACAGTCTATAGGCCACCATGATTACGTTTTCGCTGTGAATTTTTATGCATACTTGATGGAATGACTGGATTTGAGATTCATATTCACATAGTGAATATATTTTAATAATTATACATGCCTTCAGTATAATTTAATTTTAAAAATTCAAAGTTTCCGGAAATTGGAATAGTCAGATCATTGCACAAAATAGGACTGAAGTGCTATCATAGTATTTCGTATTTTTCACAACTCTTTGTAGTTGTACTTATATTTTATGGAATGAAAATTCCCTGAATAGGCATCATTATATATATTTTTATCACTCCTACATTTATAAGAAGTGTGTTATATTATGCTTACGATATCTCCAAGCAACAATGTATGCATAAATTTTATTCTGATTTGTATCATAATTTCCTACTATATTTCAAAACTATTTAGGTTAATCATATTATTATTATCATCATTATTTAATTTTGTGACATCAGTTTGTTTTATGCTAAGATGACTTCTTTAAAGTATGAAATTTCTCAACGACAGTTTTCAACATTTATCCAGACTTAAAACAACAGGTAACAGTACTGCATTATTAAGTACTTAATCATGAAAAGTTATTTTGTTACTTATTTCTTGCTATTACATATTACATGACAACTAGATCACAAAGGGCGTAACTTAGGATTTGAAATAAGAGAAAAAAACCGAAAAAAAAAAACTGTTTGCTCCAAAACCGTTTGACTTTCATTGACATACTCTCCATTACCTGAATAATGCTTAAAAGTAAGATTTTACCACTGGAAGCTGTATTTGTAACCCTTCAGTCAACTGAGTTATTGTTATTTGTTTGTTGGTTATAACTTTTGTGCACTATATGTTTTCTTACAACAATATCGTAACAATTGCAACATTGGCGTATCTCATTGAAAGTACCATTCAGTGACGCCAATTTTTAAAAACTAGTCTGTTTTGACTGTTAATGAACTTTTAAAAGGCATCTATTAAAAACAGTACTACCAACATTTCATACATGAATGGGACAGTTTCTACTCTTAAAATATGTGTTAAAATAACTTTGTAATTTTCCCATTGCTTAATACATGAGTTACGCCATATCTGCCCTAAAGTATTATACTACTGTTTCAAAGGAGATACGCAAAAATCATTTTTGGAGCACAAATGGCGTATGTGGTTTTTAATGAATATCTCCGTTTCCATAGCAGATATAAACCTGCCGACCATGTCAGCATGTTCAGAAAAAGAGCGCAACTCACTGATGTCCGCAACCATCAAAGTTCGAGTTACGCCCTTTGTGCTCTAAATAGAGTCATCTACTGTAGAAACTTAACTTAAACTGTAAAAACAGTATGTTTTCAACTCATTATAGAATTTTTAAATTTTTTTTTTTATATAAACTGTTAATCTGTTCTACTTTGTCCGAGCAAAAAGTAATACATTTCTAAAGATTTGTTCAGCTATGTGAAACAATTTAAACCAGAAAAAGACTTGTGTGCTTCTCGTTCAGATTAATGTATGCACAGTATCACATCGTTCATGATTCTTCATATTCATTTTTAGGGTATAGTTATCTCGCTAGCCTGCAGTACAACTCGTGATTTAAATTAAAGTTTTTGGCTTGGAGAAAGCATCAATTTTAAGAAGAAAGGAAGAGAGATGTCAATATTTACTTAATTTGATTTTCTCCTCTTTCTTTTGTCTACGTTTGCAGGTTTCTATTCGAAACTGGATGTCAGCATTCAGCAGTGAGAATAAATCAGTTTATTAAAACATCTCAGCTAGCTTTCTAGAAGAAATATTCATTGTTTTCATAAAATTATTTTTTTCTAATGTTTGCTGTGATTTATGTAACAAAAATAGAAAGAATTTGTGAGGATTATGGGAATATATTAAAATAGCACATGAGATAATATGATAATTATAACTGAAAAGATGGGACAAGGTGAAATTTCAGTAGTTTGTACAACCATATTCTGATAAAGGTAAGCTGTTGCGCGAGCTGTGTACAGTAGTTGTGTGTCAAAAATTTCTTGTACTTTGAATAGGCCTACATGAAGTGATAATAAGGAAGAAAGCTCTACTTTTTCGATGAGAATAAATGCACTGTTTGCTGCTGGGACAGAAATTTGACTCCTATCTCCTTTGATTTGTAAAATAATTATGTTATATAATTATAGTGTGTTTTTATGAGGTGTATAGTAATTCTCGAATGAATTTTCACACCACTCAGTATATCGTTCTTTATATAATCAAAAAGGTTTATAAATTTCAAAGTTTATATGCCAACATAACAGTAATATTGAGCATATGCTGTAGTTTGTTGGAACATTTTCTCGTTATCTCAACTCCAGCAGTTCGCTAATCATGTATTGCATTATCACGTTTCGCTGATAGTTACATAGTAAATCCAAACTATAATACAAGGCACCCTGTATATCATCTGTGTGGCATAAAATTCATTAGTGGAAGCGATAACAGGCTTGCCGTGTAATGTAGGTTTATATGTAGTGAAGCTAAATACCCATCACGTAATTTTGTGGAAAGTAAACATCGTTAAATTGATCATAATCACACACATCAAAACACCAAGGTTGTTTACATTTCGATGTAATTACCCTAATTAACATAGGTACTTATACGGTGGAAGGGTTCTCAAGTCATAGACTAACTCGAACGATGGTAACGATGTATGTACGGCAACTGCATATAGTATTCTGTTCTGTAATTAGCCCTTGTTGCATCAATACATGACTGAAAATTGGCAAATTTTTATCAGTTTTCGTGTGAACAGCGTGAAGAATGTTTCAGATTACCGGTAATAATTATATAATTAATTACAATATAAGAATGAAAGCAATCCAATTCATGGGCGAATAATAGACAGGAAAAACTTTATATATAGGGAAAAATATGATTATATTCCTCGACTTTATTGAAAACATCGATTGATATAAATCTGAAATAATAATTACATGAACTAGAACAACAACATATTGAACTTACCTCAATATTATGCAAAACATATATATGAAAATGACTATATCTGCGTCAATACTGTGTTTTTAATTTATTATAAATATTACTAATGTAAGGACTAATAAAGAAATACATTACGATGTATCTACAGACGTTTACTAGAAACTGAAATAGCACTGACTGTAAAAAAACTACAGTAAATTCATCCCTACCTTCTAAGAAGCAACGTGATGAGAAACTTAGTTATTACCTCATGCTCTCATATTTCATTGATTATTTACTAGAAGTTTTTCATCAAGATAAATTGTTATTAGGAAATGTCCTAATAGTGGATGAGCAGTTTTATTTCTTTCCTGCAAATGATTAGTTGATTGCTTGTACGAAACTAAAATAAGATTAAATTATAGACTATTGCTTTATAAAGGCAAACTGCATGTCTGCTTCCTTCTTTAACAAACATTTTCACAATTTGTTAACAAAAATGCGAAATTGACAATAAAGTTCAATTAAAGTATTGTTTATCACATCAAGCAACAGAAAGATATTAGAAGTTGAAGTCCGTCTGCTTATTGTCAATAAAAGAAAGTGCACACAATATAACCCTCCCAATCCACTCGAAAC
>JAQIWE010003466.1:0-11776 GCA_034698565.1 Campodea plusiochaeta | reverse complement strand
AAAGCAGGAATGATGAGTGATACATATAGTGTCATATCAATCCTCGGACAAGTATAACTGATGAGCCTTTAAGAGGCAAAACAGCTGTCTTATATCATGTCTATTCCTTGGTGACTAATACCCCAAACCTTTCAACTTATCCCTCTGTCTAAGTAGACATGAAAATTTACAGACAGTCCTCCCAGCTGTATCAATTTTTGATATAGTGGAATGAGATTTAAATATACGATACTGGTTTTGAAATATACGATTGGCCTATATAGGATTAGGATGTTACAAAATTTACTCAAAAACTACATAAAAAATTTAAATTTGCACTG
Organism: Campodea plusiochaeta; assembly: GCA_034698565.1. Taxonomy (NCBI): domain Eukaryota; kingdom Metazoa; phylum Arthropoda; class Diplura; order Rhabdura; family Campodeidae; genus Campodea; species Campodea plusiochaeta. The sequence continues at coordinate 11,456 of JAQIWE010003466.1, read as the reverse complement.
TTTTTTAATGGAAAAATGAAGTTTTCCACATTTAGTAGCTCATAAGAGTTTCAAAAATGTTTTGCAAATAGGCTATAATCTAACTTATCAAATTATTACTTTTTAGAAAATTTTGTCATTTTTTTAACAGTGGAACTGTCAGAATTAAGGGTTTTTCTTCTTTATTTTTGGTTTTTATCCTTTTTATCTTAAAATATAAGAAAAAATCTGAAAATAAAGGACAATATAGAACCTCTTTTTAAAATATCATAGGATATATAGGACATCTGGGAGGACTGCACAGAAGTATAGGTCTACTATAGTTATAAAATATAATTATATAAAATTAAATTAATAGAATTCATGAAATTTTAATTGTAACATGAAAAGAAACAAATTAATAGTGAGATATTTTTCCAAAATTCATTTGAATTAAATTATAATAATAATGTAATTTACTCACACTACTACTTCAATATAATGTATTAAACGAAATGAAAATAAAAAACTAAAACATTAATATCGATATCAGCAACTATAATTTCATTGATATCTGAAAGCACTGTTTTATAAATGCATCAGATAGTTTGGCAGCATATATTAAATTATGCATAAAAAAAGAACAGAAATAGTAAGAAAAGAAAATTATGACTGTGTACTTAAAATGTATATAATATCCAAGAGCTTCTATAAAATCTCAGATAAAGAAAGCTGGTTTTACTTTACCATAAATTTCTTAGCAAAAAGGAAGCACAATATTCCAGAAAATCTAAATTTTCATAAATTCCCATACCTTCAGGCAGAATATCTTGCAGATTGACTTGTACGTTGTTTATACAGAATCCATGTACATGTACGATATCTTTTGAGAACTGTAAACAAATATCGTAATAAAATACAATTCCTTTATTATTATCAGTGTTACTGATGTATATAACTGTTCCCAGGCCTGTCTTTGGATATGTAGAAGTCAGTTTCCTTTGTTGCTTTATTGTAGTAATGTGAGAAAGGAAGTTGGATTTTAGACTATCGTGTTCGACTAATGCAGAAATCTGGAAGTATAAAAATGGTAAAAGTTTACGCAAAACATAACAAAATAATCAGGTAACATCATTTATTGCTGATTTAAAAATCATTAAGTTGTCATTAGCTTTAATTGTTTTAGATACAAATTGTAATTTCCCAAAATAAGTGATCACATGACAGCATAAACATCACAATACTTTAAAACATTTTGTTAACAAGATGAATTAAACATTTTCCTTAAAGTTCTTCTTTAATTGTATTTATCTATCATCTGCAGTTTCAGCTTTTAAAAAGCCATTTTCAAGGCAATTGGTAAAATTTATTGGTAAAAATTAACAAAAATGATAGCTGTTTATAAAAATACAACAAGATGTAACTGCATCACCCTCTCAGAATTAGTTGATTTTTGGCTTCCATGTAGGGTGGGCTTGCGAAACCCTAAATCTTGAATTTTTATGTAATCGAGTCATGCAGTCAAGAGCTAGCCCTGGGTCAAGTTTGACCCAACTCCAGAAACTTTCATCAGTTTTTCCACTGTACCTAAAAAGATATGAGGCCCAGAAGGTTGGTTGAGGTCTCATTTTAAAGGTGGAAATGAGGAATTAGAAAATGCAATAAAACACACAAAAATGTGGATAGATAGCACAGTAAGTCTTAAATGAACGTCCCTGGTGTTGCAAAAGAGGGACCCAGTCACTGGTTTTGCAAAAGAAGTACCCCGTCACTGGTAATCTGATCCGATTACATAAAAATTTGAGATTTGGGGTTTCCCAAGCTCACTCTACATGTAAACAAAAATCATCTAATTCTGAGAGGGCGAGGTGAACTCCATTGGATGATCTGTCCTGGAATGACACTGGTGTCTTTTGCTCGTAAAATATCTTAGGCAATATAATTATCAAACTATTTTAAATTATAATTTGTAACTTACTAGGTCTTCACATATGCTTTGTGAATTGCTCTTATAATAATCCAGAGTTGTAGATACATCAAATTCCAATGCAACATGAATACCATATAATAATCCTTCACAAATATCTACAGAAACAACCTGACCTAAGAATTTAAATAAAAAAACAATTGTTCAAAATCACTAACATAATATGAAGAAATTATTGCAACTGAAATATCAATACCGATATTTTCAATTTCTATAATATCGTGATGTGAATAAATTATGTCATTTCAATATTTCATTTTTTATTACTTTTATATTTACGTTTTATAATTTATGGTATAATGACGAAACACAGTTATGTCACTTACTTTTCATGTAAACAGTTCCCTTTTTAGTAATTACTAAATTTCTTTGATCAAAAATAAAGTAAAATTAGTAGGTTACAGCATTTATCTTCAATGTCAAACTAATCAACAATTCTACAGTTTGAAAACTTATCTAATTCTATGAACTCTGTTTTTTTTTATTGGAGAATCTTTCCTGAATTTCCATAAATAAATATCTTAAGAAAAATGAATCTATGAATGTTAATTTAAATATCAAATGTACACGTAACAGAATATTAGAGGAGTTTAGAATCTAAAATTCGTAACATGGTTTAGAACCCTTGATTTGATACTAAGGGTGCTAAATCGCATTAATTTTGATATTAAAGGAACTGGACAGCAAAATAGATTTCCTTTAATTTTATTATACTGATAGTATTAATTTTTTTATTATTTTTGGTATAAAAATTATCATCCTACTACTTTCCGTTCATGAGATTTGACGATTTGGAAAAAAAACATCATGAGATGCGTTAGCTGTGAAGTGAATTTTTGGATCTCAGCATCTAATAGCTTCACAAAAACCAAATAGCTTTTATTAAATAAATAAATTTATTTCAAGACTTTTAAAAAAAGAATGATAAAATTCTGACTTATGGTTCACAAGTTATAAGTTCCGAAAGATTTTGAAAATGAGGTTCATCTGTGAACTTCAGGTGGGCGTACCTCCAAAATGACTGCGCCGATTTTGTTCATTCCTTTTTCAAAAATCCTAAAAAAAAAGTTAATAAAAAATACTATTAACAGAACTCAAAAAGTAGAAAAATGGCTGTCTAGTTCCTTTAACCACTGCGAATAATACACCTTGCTGTAAATTAATTCAACATTATTATGGTCCTCTATACATTCTACTATACATATACGCAATGAACATTTATAGAAGTTCTGATGTATTGTTGCTTGTAAATGTGAACAATGATATATAGGGCGTAACTGTATTCTGTCAATTTAACTTCTTTCAATTCAATTAAAACGCAATTTGTAATGTGTTTGATTCAAAAGATGAAGTGAGCGTTTTCTATACTGTAAAGTAGATGTGTGTAAAGGCGTTACCAGTACTTCACGAAATAAAAGAATGTAGGTGTTTGAATGAGGGTGAAACGCATCAAAATCTTAATGGAGTTGTACTTATTATATATAATAGAAATGCGTTTAGTGATGTTGTTTGGAGGAACTACATAATTCACTAAAGGGTTTTTGTTGGCGTCAGACATCTAGTTTAGTACAAATAACAATTTACATTACAAATCATAAACCTTTCGTTTATTATAAATGAAATGTTTTCAACTGACTACTTTGCATTGGAAAAAAAATTAAGAACAAGAAAAATTTCGGCTCAAGTGGGACTCGAACCCACGACCTCGGTCTATCCAGGACCGTTCTCTACCAACTGAGCTATTGAATCCGATAAATTTTTCTCATTTTAATTTTACATAATAGTTACTCGTCAAATAGAAGCAATCAAATTGCACATACAAAATGACACTGAACTATTTACTTCTTAACAGCGTCCACTGTGAGTAATATTATTTTAAATTAAATTATTAGAAGTTTTGCAAAGGAATAGCATGATAGAGCACGATCCAGGATAGACCGAGGTCGTGGGTTCGAGTCCCACTTGAGCCGATTTTTTCCTTGTTCTTAATTTATTTTTCCAATGCAAAGTAGCCAGTTAAAAACATCTCATTTATAATATATATTCCTTTGCAAAGCTTCTAATAATTTGATTTAAAATAATACAACCTTTCTTTTTAAAATCTCCAAATTTCAAACCACAAAGAAAGAACAGAAAATTAAGAAGATATAACAATATTGTATAAAACCTTATGCAGATGAAATTATTGAGTTATTAAAATTAATTGTCAATTATAAGTTATCACACAATCTTACTGTTATACTTATATTTTCTTATTTTTTTCTGTTCTTATAAGAGTTTGTAGATTAAAATCTTAAAGGGGTATTTTTTCACAGCGGAAGTAATCTTGGGAAAACGAGTACAACAGAGAACAAAGAAAGTAAAACGGCTTATGTTTATTGGAAAAGATTATTCCCGCTGTGAAAAAAATACTTTTTTAAGGTGGACCTATATTATGTGAGAATTAGTTACGTATTTGAAAGAAAAAATCCTGAATTCAAGCCAATGAACATTTTTTTTTAGTTACCTCTTTTTTTCATAATGATATACTATACCATTATAAAATACGTTGGTTAGATTTAACATGTATTATAACCAATTAGTGACTTAATAATTTAATAGCATTAAATTATATTTACGACAGCGATTTCTACTGATGTATCAATGAACTTAGGAAAGTTTCAAATGAGCTTTTTTCAATAATCGGATCAGTCAGTTCTCTTTTTTCGTACTTTTTCTATACAGTATATCTTTCCATTGAAAAATGAAAAGACGGAATTAATCCTCCTTGGCAGAAGCTTAGTGCAACTTTTGAGTCTCATAAAGTTACAGAAAGGCTATTAAATTGTCTGTCAAAGGTTGAAACTTATTTTTCCTTCCGTGTTTTTAATTTCTGTAAAAGAAAAATCCTTATTCATAATAGTTATATATGTTATATTATTTTAAATCAAATTATTAGAAGCTTTGCAAAGGACTATATATTATAAATGAAATGTTTTTAACTGACTACTTTGCATTGAAAAAATAAATTAAGAACAGGAAAATTTCAGTTCAAGTGGGATTCGAACCCAAGACCTCGGTCTATCTAGAACCGTGCTCTACCAACTGAGCTATTGAATCCGTCAAATTTTTCTCATTTATGTCATTTAGTATGTGCAATTTGATTGCTTCTATTTGATGAGTAAAAATGTAAAATTAGAAATGAGAAAAAAAATTCGGATTCAATATCTCAGTTGGTAGCGCACGGTCCTGGATAGACCGAGGTTGTGGGTTCGAGTCCCACTTGAGCCGAAATTTTTCTTCTTCTTAATTTATTTTTCCAATACAAAGTAGTCAGTTAAAAACATTTCATTCATATATAGTCCTTTGCAAAGCTTCTAATAATTTAATTTAAAATTTTAAAAGTCATTTCATTCCAAAGGAAGTTCTGTACAGATAAACTAGCACACTTTCGTAGTAATAGCTTAGAAAAGAGTCTTCATTTCAATAAAACTTTGACAAATGATGTAGGGTGTTAATTTGAGAACTCATAATATGAAACTGACAATCTACAGTAATCTATGACACAAAGCTCTCAAAATAGGAAATAAACAAAAATAATAAAGTTTACATTTGAAACATAGTTATATAATTATTATTACTCAAATTATTTCTCTTGTACCTGGCTAATGAATAATGTAGTTTAATTCTTACTTGTGGACCTCCAAGAGCTTCTTCTAGTTGTCTACATTGTTTTGTAGTACTTGCATCCATCCATACTGGTGACTCTGATATACTAAAACAACTTAAAAATTGCTCATATAAAAACTGATGAGAATTTAAATTCTGAAGAGTTTTTCTTGCACCCTTTCTCCAATAAACACTGCCATGTTGCTGAAAATAAAATTAAAACTGGTTAAAACCAAACAATTTAAAATTAAGATAAGTTAAAAATAGGTTTTACAGCAATTGATAATTACATTATACTACAATAACCATCAAGGTATAATAAAATTAAATAACTTGCAGTTAGTTAGTATACAAATTGTTATTCATAAATAATAAATGGAAGCAGAGAAAAGAATAATGATTTCTTCAACTATCCATAAGATTGTTTTAAAGAAAAACTTTTACATTAGGAATAATACTTATGGTGACAATCCAAAAAGAAAAGTTCTTTGGGGCTAATTTCATCATATAGTTATTCATGAACAAAACAAATATATAAAAAAAACTGCTTAAATTATCAATTTTATACTGGTACACCTAGAAACAGAAATAAACCATTACAACCATAAGTCATTGGATTAAGAATTCATCAAGCCAAGACAACATTAATAGATATACAATAGATTTAACCACAACATAATTTCTTCTTTAAATATCTAACTCTAGTAATAGGATAATAATGACTCATCACAAACCTGTCCAGTTCCAGATAGAGCTGCAATAGTACTAAAATCCAATCCACATATTCTAAGTTTATCCATTAACATATCTAAAGCTTTTATCCACATAAGAGTTGGTGCAGTTACAGTTAATCCATCAGCACTTTTATTCACACCTCCATGAGTTCTAATAGCAACAAGAAAAACATTCAATAACATAAAAAATAGGTTAAATAACAAACAAAAGTAACATAGTAATAGTTTATAACAATAAAGACAGACAATCTGCATATATTAATCTGTTTTCTAGTACAATGGTGATTTTCTTATAGTACTAGTAAAGAAAATATCCTCTTTACCAGGTATATATTAGGTAGTTCAAGTAGTAATAAGAGTAACACATTCAGCTATTGTTGTTTTCTCTCTTTCAACAGTTTTCACATGATAAAAACAGGGATTTATTGTCACATGAAAATCTACTGAAGTTTCTAACTAATATTTGAAAAGAATTGCTGAATTCTGTAATTAGCACATGTCGTCGCCAACATGACAGACTAGCGTATCTCGAAAAAATCGAGTTTTGAGTTAGATGCACCATGTGATTCACTTATGTTCAAAGTATTTTTTGACAAAGTAACGTATGTGAATTTTCATTAGTTTTCGAGATATTGAAAAACGTATAAAAAAAATTACACTTCAACTTACGACGTACTAGCGTATATTGAGATAAGCTAGTTTGTCATGAAAATAATAGAGATATTTTCATCGTATATAGAGATACGCTAGTTTGTCATAAAAAAATCGAGCTTTTCTGGGCAGAGAGAGAGAGACATACGTTAAAATGTTTTATTATTTTGTCAATATTTCCTGATATTTTTTGGGAAACTCTTTGCGCTTCCTCACTTCCTGTATTGTTTTACGACGTACTATTTCAAGTAAGCTGCTTCGAGAGTTCTTCTTCTTACCTTTCTTTATAGGCCAATACCTAGTTTTATACAGTTATAGTATTTTGAAGTGTTTACTGCAATTATGAGGAAAAGGTGAGTCTGCTGTTATAATTTATTTTGACATCTGTAACCTATAAGCTACTATATTTTTAAAAATATTACGAATTGCTCAACTTCAGCATTTTTTGCTATTTTTATAACTTAGAGATGTGCAAGTTCTAATACCTTCATTTTTTAAATGTAAATATATTTTTTCATGTTAAAATGTTCTCCGTACAAGACAAAAACATTCTCCGTACAAGGTGCATCTTCTCAACTGGGACGACTTTTTAGATTTCAAAAATTTTTCGAAAGATATACGAATTCCTCAAGTTAGAGTGGACGACGACGGAAACAAAATAAATTGGTTTGATTTGAAAACATTCTTTGTAAGCAGAAGTAGCCCTAATAAGTTACTTTTTAAGTCAGATCATCTCAGTGACGAAATTCGCTCATTGACTTTGCCAGTTCGAGGAGGAATACCGGAGACAGTAAAAAAACTGAATGACGGGCCATCAAAAATTTCTGCAGACAAATTTCACGACTTGATGTCTCTTTGCGATGGAACCACTCTTGTTATCCGATATAAAGTTGATCAGCTATTTTACAGGAACCTCAGTCATACTTAATTAAATCGTGAATTTTCTCTTTATAACACAGTTTGCATTAAAAGTAAATTCATTTGTATGTATATTGTATTTTTTCAACAAGTGGCGTACGTAGAATATTAAAAGGTGGGGTAATAAGTACGAAATGTCCGTCTTCTAGTATAGGAGTAGTATGTGAAATTCGAGGTGACTTTTTAATTGTTGAAAAATTGCTTGAGTAAAATTCAGTAATTTTCAATGTTTTTTTCTGCTTATTTAATATTACTCTAGAAAATTCTAGCACTTTGTTAATAGGAAATCAAGTAATTTACATTTTAATTACTATTTTCTTTTGTTTTATGTAAGTAAGAAGAAATTATTACAACTTTTGATAAGCAATTATTTTATTCTTAAAATAATTACAATTGAAAAAAATGTTCCGTTTTTTTGTCTAATGTTATGACAATTTCATGAGGTTATAGAACCCGTGTAACGCTTCCTACTTACGCCACTGATGTACTGTAATAATATATGCTTAAAACATAATATTTTATAGTGTACTATAATAAAATAACATTAAAATACTATAATGTCGTTTGAAAAATACCTATAATACATTAAAATAGTTGGAATATATAAACACGTATATAGAGAATAAGTTGATTTTATTCATGACAAACCCACGTATCTCACAGTTAACTTACAAATAATTTATTTACGGTAAAATGGATGATGTAAATTTGAAATTAATTAAATGTATTTTTTAAGATATTACTAATGTTTTCTAAAAAAAAATTACAAATTGCTGTCTTGAAACATGCAATTGCTATGAGTAGTTTTAAATAGTAATAAAAAATTCAAACGCGATTATCTCAAAATTATATTTTTCGAGATACGCTAGTCTGTCATATTGGCAAAAAAAAAAGCATTGATTTCATTCCATGACAGAACCACGTATCTCAAAGTTGCCGTACGAAAATAGAAATTATGGGTAAATGAGTGATATAAATATGATATTGACTAAACATATCTTTTAACATCTAATTAATACACCTTCGGTGAAAAGTCGAAAGTGCTATCTTAAAACATGAATTTGCTATACACGATTGAAAATGAAAAAAAACTTCAAACGCCATTATCTCAAAACTTTCTTTTCCGAGATACGCTAGTCTGTCATGCGGGCGACGATGTGTTCAGCAAATGAAATTAAAAGTGCATGATACACAAAACGTCATTTTGTATTATTATAAAAATTTAGTATTTGTAAAGGAGTTTCTTAATTTTATGAAAATTAATTTCTTTTCTGTATCTAACCTGTATTCTGGTAGTTCATTATCAAACTGCACTGATTCTTCAAATATCACTTTGAGATCATCATCAATCACAACAGCTTTTATCTGAAAACAATAATTTGTTTGCATTATTCACATCATACTATTATTTTATGCATTAGTTTAAATATCTTTGTGTCAGAATATAATACAACATTACTATTACTACTTTTTTAAACAGCATAAGAAAAATACTCTAACCTGTCATTTACTCATTTGATATTAAAAATATACTAATATAAGAGATACTTCTAGTAGCCTGTATATAATACTGAGATTCTTGTGACATATCAAAAGCTATCTGATATAAAGTAATAAAACTAATTAATATATTTTTAATACAATTTACTCAAACAGTTCTATAAATCTTATACAAATTGAAAGCATTATAGTGTGGATCCTACATAATTATTATGATTTCAGTTAATTCAGTTTCTTGATGAAATGTGTACACCATTAAAAAGTAGCACACCAGTAAGCTTTCTTCTATTTTTAATTTTTAATACTGTAGATTAAAATGTGAGCTACATAGAAATATATTAAGTACAATATAAATGAACTTACTTGTTGAGTACTGATCTCAATACCAAGATAATGTTTCAAATCACCCTTCTCTGTATCTTCCATTTTCAACTTCTGAGCCTTTCAAACTTTTTGTAGTGATACGCCTATGCTGCCAATACACACACAGTGGAAATTCAATTCAATTTTTGGTTCAACATCAAAGGTCAAGGAGATTGGTTATATTTGGCATCACTTCAGTTGCTCTAAAAGATTAAAACACACATATATTTACACCTGTCAAGGTCAAGGTATCAGTCACAATAAGGTACTATGTAGTTACAACTTGGTTTTTCACATTTGATCAAGTTTGGAAATAAACATATACTTTTTTTCATAAACTAGTCAACAGTTTCCATTGATGGATTAAAAACTTTTTATATACTGGAAGGTCTAAAATATTCTATTGTACTATTACTTCATAGTGTAAATTGATAAATACCAACATAAAACAACTTTACCATTAGTTCTTTTACTCTATACTGGTCTAGAAATATAATTATAGAAATTGGCTAGCCAATATCTGAAACAGTTAACCTAGTATTGTTTTAAACTCTTATATATTATGCGAGAGACTCTACCATTCATATAGGCTGCCTATGTCCGTTGACCTCCTTTTCATTAAAAATCTCGGGAATAATTTTCTTCAATATTACTGAGAGCTTAACCGCTACTAGGCTATTTGATGCCACAACGTAAAAAAATTGTCAACGTAATTTGTTTCAAATCTGTACGATAATTTTAAGTGGTTGAAAGTGCCCGTTTAAAATAAAATACTCGGGCAAAAAAGGGTGAGTATTTTCAAGTATATGGAATCCATGTAACCCTCTCCACCACCATGGCAAACACAACAAAGCCTAGGAGAGGGTCAAAATATAACAAATGACAGTGGTGACTACTAGTAAACCATTTGCACTTTCCATATGCACTCCATTATAAACTAATGATAGGCAACAATCTGTTATTAGCCATTAAGTTTCACAGATGTAGGTGTCTCCTTTATAGCCTTTTCACACTGCAGAGAATTTAGGCTACCTCTTCGAATCCACTTCCATTCTTAGTGCACTTTGATTCTCAGTGTTAAAATGTTTTAACAGAAGAGAATTTGTTGGAAAAACAATGTTCTGAATAACTCATAAAATATTTTCTGGTAAATACACGCCTTATCCAGTAAGTGGGGTTTCCTTAGGTGAGTGAAACGGAGAGGGATAGTGCCGTGTGAAAAGGCTATTAGTTGTCACAATATGTCACTGTTGTTGTCTGTACGTACTACGTAGGAAATTCTCATCTCGTTCAAGACCTACAATAGTTGGCCATTTAATAGCACCTAAATGGCCAACTGTTATAGGCTAGGTTTTAAACGAGACAAGGAAATTCATAGTATGAAAACTATTTCTGATGTTGCAACAATGACAGTACTGACACCTGCAGAAAGTAGTTTACTTCAATCAGATTGCCAAAAAGGAGTATAACTGGTTACTCCAGGTTCTGATTCATGGATAGCCTATTTATTAGCTAATTATTGTGTCACTAGTGAGCGACTGGGGACTACAATGGTAATCGAGACCCACTGAACGTTGGCAGCACTGTTGACTAGACCTAGTGAGGAACAAGTGGGTTTAGTTTAGTATCATCCCGTGTTGCTCGGATAGGTCAATCTCCATCCTCGGATAGGTCAATCTCCATCCTCGGATAGGTCA
>JAQIWE010003465.1:0-11777 GCA_034698565.1 Campodea plusiochaeta | reverse complement strand
ACGGTGAAAATATACTCATATTTTCACCGTATTTTCATAATATGCGGTAAGCTACTATTTATCATTTGTAGGTTTTAACCTTTATTTCCGAAGGAAAAAAGGCTTATAGGACAATCATGTCTGTCAATCCGCCCATGTCTGTCCATTAAAAGAGCCACTATGAATTATTTCAAATCAGCAAATTTGACTTTCAAAGTGATTGTATATTATTATATTGTGTCTAACTTTGTGATAACATGACGGTAGTTCGAAATTAGAAATAGGTAATTTTGAAGTTGTTAAAAATGAACTATATGAACTTTATCTTAAACTTCATTTGATCTGAGATATTTCGGGTAATTTCATCGTTATGAAAGTACTAATTTATTTTCTAATTGAAAGTTTGATACGGATACTTTGTGACAAATTGGCTATAGCAAATTACTTAAAAAAATACTCACTTATAAATAAAACAGTAAATGTTTCTTTTTAGACGCGACCTTGCGGCGAAGCGCATAAAGCATCTATTGTCGTCGGTATGTCTGCCTGTTTGTCCGTCGCGAGAAACAGCTCCTAAACGGCTAAAGAATAAAGATAGGTATAGGGAAGTATATAGAAAAAATTCTCAGAAAAAATAATCCAGTTTACCCTTTCATTTTCGAGTCGATCGATCGAATTTTGACGAATCTCGTGTCGATAAATCTGATAACAGTTAGAGATAGGTATAGGGAAGTATATACTTATTTGAAGGGCGACTTTACCCTGATCCAAAAAATGATTCGATTTTTAAAATATTATTCAATCTAAGTTCGACGAATATAGAATCGATCGAAATTTCCGGAATGTCGTCGAGTCGATAAATTCAATAACGGCTACAGATACAAGTTTGGTATAGGGAAGTATAATAGAGAAATTCTTAGAAAAATTAATTAAAGTCACATTTTTATTTTCGAGTCGATCGATCAAACTTTGGGGAATATGGAGTCGATAAATCCAATAGTGTTGGGAACTATATAATTACTCGAAGGGAGATTTTTTCCTGATTCCGAAAATGATTCGATTTTTAAAATTCGACGAATAACCAGAAAATCGCCAATAACTACCATATTCAGCACGACAGCATCAATATCTGCAATATTATTATATTTAACAATTATGTAAAAACATAAGCGGTCGCATCTATGTTAACGACTGCTTGTTTATTAGTGTTGCTGTGTTAATTTTAACTATTAAGTGCAGATTCCTATTTACTTGCAATTTATTGAATAGCTAATTAATAGTTGATGCAATCAGAGTTGCATTTTACATCATGATTTCTGTGTTTCTATCTTTTACAAGGTTTTACAGAGGGAAGTTACACAAGTCCACGAAATAAAAGATACACACAGATAAAAAACTGAAAGTTAAAATTAAAGTATATATACCAGAGTAAATTTCAGGGCGTCCTCAAAATTGTAAAAGTTATAAATAATCATAATTATTAATTCATCTGAAATACAAAGAAAATATTAAATTTTATATTGTAATGAAGTTTTAACACCTTTAATTATAACAAAAATTTAAACGATTTTATTTACCATAATTTCTACCTCTATTTCAAAGTCCGTTACACTTTGAATGGATATCGGTGATTTTTTCCGATTTATATTTATTTTCTCTTTAAAAGTCATATATTTAATTTATTCATATTATTCTTTAGTGATATTATTTCACTAATTTTCCGAATGTTGATGGTTTAGTCTCTTTTAATTTCGTTTATTTTATTTTATTTTATTTAACTTCCGGTTGTACGAACGGTACACGTGTTATTTATTATATATTTTCGATTGATTTGTATATCATTGTGGAATTTCACGTATTTGTCGGATATTCTCTTTTTACATGTTGTTGACTTCTATTTTGGTCTCGGGAAAGAGGATTAAAGTATTAAGAATACGGTTCAAATTACTTTTCCACTCTCATAGAGAACAATAACTTCAACACCTGGACATATTTCCTACTTCAAAGTTATTTGCAGATTACAAAATTAATTATCACCTGCTGGAATTAGAGCGGACCTGTCCATTCACAATTTAGCGATAAATTCTGACAATGGGCCTGTGATGATATTTTGTAAGAAAAGTCCTAGGGGACCTGTCAAACAGATCAACAATTCTGTATTATACCATGGGTGTAAATAGACCCTGTTGTTCTCTAAACTCGAAATCGTCGCTTGGAAATTCTTTCACTTGAGAACCAAATAGATTAGAGATATCCGTACCTTTCGGTATACGATCGGTCGAAAAGTTTAGTTAGTCTATCCTCGGAGCTTGAAACCGTCACACCTTCAAGACTTCTCCAGCCATAGTCTCGGATATCGAAGAATAGTGCCTGGTACGGCCTTATAAAAGATATTTAACTTCAATTGCCCCTTTAAGTTTCTGGTAGAAGAAACGGGCAAGGAATAATAAATTATTCCCTTGTTAGATAGAAATTATAAGCTATATGCAGTTTAACATCATAGCAGGTAAATAATATTTAGTATAATTTATTTCATTCTTAGAATGCATATTTTACGTAGTAATCGGTACGTGAGCGAATAATAGGCCATTTTTCTATAGTTACCTATTAAATTCTTTTTGATAAAGAAGCTAATCTGTTTATTTTTATTAATCTGTTCTGATATCCTTGTAAAAGTATTTTATTGACGTGAAAACTTATTCTGTAGTGTCATAAGAAATATTTTAAAGTCATTGTGACTAGTTGTATTTTAATGTAAATTATTGTAAAAGATTAAACAGAGCTCGTAAAACTTACTTCAATGTTTATGATTTCTTAAACGAACAAAAGGTATCCCTGACTACAAATCTTATTATCTTGGTTAAAGCGTAATAGAATTTAAGTATTCTTTCGTCTCATGATCTATAAGAGGACCCTTTTTGGAAAAAGAGTAGTTGGATTAAAAGAAAAGAAAATAATAACTAAGTAATTACTGGTGCATCAAAGGTCAAAAATCCCACCCGTGCTCGAAAGTTAACAATTATAAAAATAGATTTTAATTAAGTTTATTTTCTCTTGGATATTTTCAACGAATAGCAGTTCTTTTAATTTATTGAGCTAGCCTGAATTAATTTAGGGGACTGTGGTGACTTTATCACAATATGAACGAGTGAATATCTTCAAATTCAGTCATCTTTAGAGATATGAGATTTTTAATAAATAATTATTACTGTATGAAAACAATAAAGAAACCCTCTGGTATACGTGCTACTGATTGCTGCAGAATATATAACTTTAAGAAATAAAAATAATGTACCTTCTGTTTGTGACAACTTGCTCGAGGAGAAACTTTCAGATTCCAATGATGAGAGAACGTGCGGAAGAAAACAAAACCATACAGCAGCAACTTACAAATGAACAAATAGAAAATAATAACATATTATAAAGTAAATGTTACTTTATAAAAGTTTTTTTTATTATTTCGCTTTCTAATGGACACCAACCTTGACTTTTTGAACAGGAGTTTGGGTGACTTGCTCATTCTGGACCAAGTGATGAAATACAAGACGGTCATAGACAAAATACTGTACTAGAGGGAAAAACTTCTCAACTAAAAACAACTTTTTATTACAATTATTATGGGATGATATTATTATTGGATGTACCAAGTTTGTTGAATTTTTTCTGTATATACCTTTGTAAGTGCAGTATAACTGATTTGTTTTATATTCTTAGTTTGAGTTATATACGATACGTATACACAGGGTGGCCTAAAAAAGTGCAACCAATTTGGAAACTTTGGTGGCTGATAGCGTAACAGCGTGAGCGTGTAACCGCACTCATAGTGTACAGTACCACACTGAATATTTCGTCCGTTTGAGAGTTCGGTATTTTATACTATATTTGAATACATGGATCAAGGATGATCGCGTTTAGGGTTGCCGAGCCCAGAACCGGTTTATGCGTAAGATTAGTGTTGTTGTCGCGTTGCGTAAGCCAGTGCAAACCTAGCAGCTGGTAGCGGAAAAAAACGACGCGTTTTTGTTTCAGCTAATAGACCATTTCCAGCAAGCTTTTAGGTCATTTTCAAGCAGCCTTGTGTTTTCACCTTATAGTTGAGAGAGTTGAGTTGTCTTTCTTTACGGGTGTTATGTTATATAGAAAGCAATTAAAATAATTATTAAATATGTATGTTGCGATCATGAATTAATCTGTTATTAGAAGGTACGAGAGAAGTTTTAAATTCAACAAGGAAGGAATACGGGTGGGATTAAATGGAAAAGAAAAAAGCATTCCAACTGTTCGCCAACTGTAAGTATTGCGGCCGAAGGCCACACTCTATCTTTTTATTATTATTATTATTTT
This sequence comes from Campodea plusiochaeta, assembly GCA_034698565.1. NCBI lineage: Eukaryota > Metazoa > Arthropoda > Diplura > Rhabdura > Campodeidae > Campodea > Campodea plusiochaeta. The sequence continues at coordinate 7,454 of JAQIWE010003465.1, read as the reverse complement.
GCTTGAATGCGCTGACAGTATAAAAAAAGTAAAATATAATTGTTTAAAGTGATATTAAAACAAATACTGATACTTTGTGTGAATTACTCTTAGAAAAGAAAATTTTGAAAATAATGAAATTTTCACTGTAAATAACTAATTTTTATTTAATTTTTATAATAAAGTTTCTCATCTGACTATAAAGTATATTCTTTCGAAAATTTCCACAGAAATAACTGACTCTTTAAATATCGTGCGAACTACAAAGTGAGTGTGAAATTAATATTAATGACAATCATGAAGAAAAAATATTACTTATAACTTTGAATTTTACAATAGCTAGTAAGTTATGAATATAAAGAAATCGTGAAAAAATGTTTTTTTTTTGTGGCAGATTTTTATATGCAGAGTTATTGTGAGCTTATTAAAGCATTAATGATATTGTTTACGACGTAGTGCCCGTTTTAAACGGCCTTCGTTTACTAGATCCCTATAGTGCACTGTTGGAAGCGGAATGTAGATGAACACAATTTTTTTTGCTCATATGTTCATAAAAGTGAGTCGAATAACATATCCAAAATCCTCTAAAATCTTCCTGCCTGAACACCCTCAAATTCAAGATGGCGTCTTCAAAATATCGTTTTTCAATTTGTCCGCCCAATGGCTGGCCGTATGAATTTTTTAAAATTACTTATTTTTAGAACTATTTCTAAATCCAACACTAAAAACCTCGTCCTTTTATGCCTTATAGTAACAAAATTATAGTATTTTTAATTCCAGCTCACATAAAAATGCATGCTAGGCCTTTATGAACTTTCTGTAGAAAATCATTATATTTCAAGTGTTTTTCCTCTGCAAATTCTGTACTGTTTGTCAGATTTATTTCTAATTTATAATTATGATAGAAACTAAAATATTTCGAATAATAGGAAGGTCACGATTATTTAAATCAATCACAATATTTTTTTATTAAAAAACTTCTTCATTTTAAAAAAAATTGTGATTTTAATGAAAATAAACTATTTTGATTGAATTGTATTCTCGTAACTGACCTAAAAATACATATATAATTATAAAAAATATTTCAGAAATGATCTCATTATGAAAATGAAGTGTTCTATGTTTTTGGAGCACCCTGTATATATGCAGCTAATGTTCACAAGATACTTGTATTATATATTTTTAAAGTACTAGACATCACAGGTCATTTTTCTGTCGAGTACCTTATTAATTCGTCTTTCCTACTTTTTTCAAAGTTTTTCTTTGCGCTTTATAACTGCGATATCCTGGCGCTTTTCGATTGTTTATGTCGATTCGAAAGTTTCCTTTTTCTGCGAACTTGGCGCTTTTCAATTGTAGCCGAACCTTTATATCCATGCCTCCCTAAGTGAATTATTTGCTTTATCAGGATGACGAACTGTATAACTACTGAATCTTTCCTTTCTATTCTGTCCTGAATTATTTTCTGTGTGTATATTTTTAGTGCTTCTGTGTGTATATTTTTAAGTAAATACAATTTTTACGAACTAAATACAATTTTTACGAACTACTGACTATTATTATAAGCTATTTGCACAGACGAATTATAGATAGTATAAATAAATGAGATTTAGCTTCCTTTTAAAGTGTTCATTGGGCACTATAGTACGTGTTTATTTATATAATTATATTATTCTAAATCAAATTCAACGTTTCAGTTCAGAAAGAACAGTAAACAAAAGAAGTGTGTGAACTGTGAAGTTGAGTCATTCAATATTAAAGTTTCATTGCCACATCAATATGAAAAAAACTTTCATCATGTTTCCCAGATTCCCAATTTATTCCTATAAATAACATCCTACAGTTCCTTCATGGAATAATTAAAATATAAGGATAGACGTGACGATTGCTCACTCTATTATACGAAAGACATAGTCCGCAAAGTAATATCAGTGCATAAGTGAACAAGAGATGCAACTTTTGACCGAATAACCCCAAAGTAGTAAGCTGGGGTGAAGTCGGCTGCTGCCCTTCACATTATTTTCGGATAAACTTAATTTACGACACTTAAGACACTGTTAGGCCACAATGGAAGTAATGACAGTAGATTGGGGCACATTGAATATCGTACAGGCTACATAAATTTACAATCAGTAGACATTTATAATTTATTTATACTTATTGCTACTTCAGTTTCAGTGTTTTGGAATTATTTCTAAGTAATTTTCTTTCATCCTAATGGAAAGTAAGGAAGATACAAATTGTGTTTGAAAGTTCTATACAGTAGAAGCTATAATATTAGTTAACGAAATTTCCACATTTATATAAAAGAATGATAAGGAGCATATTGTGTTGCTACTGCTGTCCTTCATTGACTGTGTAAATTATTAATATCCCTTGAAGGTATTATGAAATTGAAGTGTCTTTGTGTCTCATCCATTAGCAACTGTTTTCTTTTCTTGGAGCTGTTGGTGTTGTTCCATCTATATTCCATCTACCTTCATTTCCTTTCAGCTGCAATATCCAATCATCGTTGCGAATGTACTCATTCAGCAGCGGCGTATTCCTGCTTTAATCTAATTTTCTTCGCCACCGGCGACGTATGAGGACGACGGATGCATCAAGCTCTTTTTGGAGTCACTGAAAAAGGAGCAAAGTTATGTAAGTATACATGGTGCTGGAGGGAGGTTTTCCGATATTATAGGGAAGATTCCATGTAGATTTACTTTAATATAAAACAATGACATTCATTTTCATCTTATATATTGTAATTATGAATATTATATTGTAATTATGAATATTGTTTTATAGCAGTTTAGAATGTATCTGAAATAAATTTAAAGGAAAACTGGCAGCTCCAATAGAATCTTAGAAGTTTTTGTCATTAACCATATAATAAAACCATGATAACTTTATTTTCAATAACTCCAAAATGTATATGACCTGTTTTGTTTCTCTTTTTTTTTAACATTCCCCATCAATAGCTCCTAAAAGAGGAGTTCTCTGCTGCAGAGGAACATCCGAGGTAGATTGGTTGCATAGTTTTAGGTTGTAAACGGCGTGTGTCTGACGTCACGTCCCCATTTTTCTTCCTAATGGGAAGTCCGTTTCAGTGAACTATATACTTCATACTGGAACGATAACGAGGTAGAAGAGAAGTACGACCAACGTGTTCGCTTAGTTTTCCCGGTGTCAAGGCAAGAAGGTGGTCAAGGCATGCGATTCTCATGGTTATATACCCTATACAAAATCTTATGGACCTACTCTCGTTAGCATAGTTTGACAGTTTAAGCTCCTGACAACAGGGTGCACAATAGAGTCACCTGTGTTTACCATTGTAAACAAAACTTTCTCCTGTCAAAATCGTCGATTTTCTAAAGTGGAATAGGTCCTTAAGATTTTGGATAGGGTATATATGTAAACAAGTAGTGTTCGTATCACTATATACTAAAATTGTAGACCATTATTAATGTTGAGGTACATTTAATATTTCCAGAGTAATTTATAGTTGAATGTCTTTTAATAAATAGTCTGGAAAAATATATATTAAAGACGTTTTAAACTTATCTGCTTTGTTAATGTAATACTAAAAATTTTTATTAAAATAATTTCACAATTCGAAAAATAAATAACCTTTTAAGAAGTCAATGAAGTACAGCTTTCAGCAGATATATTTACTCTTTAGAATGAGGTTGTTTGTATAATTATATGACTAATAATCCGAATAAAATAATACTATTTTTATATATATTACACAACAGTGAACAGTACGGTATTACACAAAATTAATTTAGTCCATTTGCTATGGCATGAAGATTAGTAATGTTGCCCAATAGTTATTTAACTAAATATTAGTTAAATAACTTAAATTGCAGTACCGAATATTATTGTTGAAAGTTAAATAAAATCAACTCTTTGAACAAAACTTTGCTATCATCTTCTTCAACATAACATAATCTTATTTATTTATTTTGATCAGCAAGCTTGTACATTAAAAAGTATGAATAGTGTAAAAATATAAATAGTTTGATGAGAACTGAATTTGATAGGCCTATATTAAAAAGCCATAATTAAGTTAGTGCTATCGCACCATAGAGAAAAAGAGATAGTGCGAGACCTAGTGGTAAAATATGATTTTATAATCGTGGAAATATTACAAAAAACAAAACACAACATTAGTATTAAAAATAATTAGAAAATCAAAAGGAAAAGTATCAAATTATGAAATAAAATAAAAGCAATAAATGAATGCCACAACCAACTTGTCTAAGACGTTCTCACCTTTTCCTCTATTTGCATCCTTCAGAGCATGCCAGAGAACAGTTTTCAGCAATGACTACAGGTCGAAGATATCTTCCTTACAAAAATATTACCTGGAAATTGGGTGTAATACAGCTGTAAATCAACTGTTTTGGGTGTAAATAACCTGTAATACAGCTATTTACCTGGATGCTCAATAACACGGAAAACATACACCTGTGTATAAGCTGTATTCTACAAGGGAACTAAACTCCCAGTAGTGATAAATTTCATACGTTTTATAAAAGTGCTATTTTTCTTTTTGAACCACCCTGTATATAGTTGTAGTGGGTGATCCAAGACCCACTGATCTGCTGTGACCCTCTAGACCCATTGACACACCATGTCCAACTATGACCTTCTTTAATACGCCATGTAAAGACACGCAGCCTATTATTATTATTAGATTCAGTAGCAATTTGGAAATGTATTGCCACGCTACAAAATTGAACGTTTTCATGATATAAAAATATAAAATCCACAGTGAGAACTAATTGTTTTTTAATTATTAAAAAAACATATAATGTTGTCTTATAGTTAGTTTGAAAAGATTGGTTATATGTAATGTTATGTTCATTCTAACTTTATAGTTAGGCTTATATTTGACATTCTTTTTGTAAAGCAGAAACATTGCTTGCTATAACTTATATCACCTTAAATTTATTTTCGTGAACTTCTTTTTGTCATGTTTTATTACAGTTAAGCCTATTAATTTTATTATGAGCCTTACATTGTTGCTTTTCCATATACAATTACGTTTTATTTTATGGTAGCAGATAGAATCAGCGAATCACTGTGGTAGTGGGTCTAGTGCGTCACGGTGGGTCAGTGGGCGACTACTAAAAATTTTAACTGACCCACTTAACCCGCAGAAAAATTGTAACCCACTGACCCACTACAACTCTTGTCAAGAGAAAGTAGTCTTTTATTATGTGTCAGCAGGTGTTCTTCAGCCATTTATTTATCTGATATCTCTAATATATTTCGTAAAATCGATAAGTTATTTACTATTTAATTCAAAAGATATTTAGTCCATTCTGGCATTCTTCACAATATTAATTTAAATGGTTGGTAATCTTGGTATCGTTAAATCTTATTATTAATTTGTGCACTTTGTTAATTTTCAATAATTATTTATCATAACTTGATTATAAATTTATCTAATTAAATTTTCTCACATGCCTTAATAAAACTTATTTTTATAAAAATAAAAATTGTCTGTATATGAAAGAATTTCTGTTCTATACAGTACGTATTATGCAAGAGTAATAATTTTATAATATCAGGATCAAGGACTAGGGAAGGATAAATTGGAAAAAAGAAACTTAATTTCTGGGCAGAATTTCATTATATTGTGAAAATTGCTGGCGACTGATGTTTGAATGTCTTTATAAAAAGATTATAAAAAATACTGAATAGCCAATTTTTTATACTGCTATGATCTTATGGCAATATGAAATCATTTGTTTGAACGGCCATAAAAAATGAAATATACCGTGTACTACTGCAATGTAAGGTGATATAATTGAAAAAACAATGCACTAACTGACTGATATGAAACTAACTGACTGATATGAAGCACACTGATATGAAATAAAATTTCAGGAAATATAATCAATTAGGCATGATGGTTTTCCATGTTTCATTTATGAAATTGATTGTATGTTCGATTATTTTACTTTATATAATTTTTATTTATTATTATACAAAAACTCTTTCTGGATGTAAAAATAATTCTTTTGAGAATATTTCGAGGAAAAAACCCCGTAGCTTCTGGTATTATGAGAACTTGAGAAACGATATATTGGGTATGAATTATAGCCTATCGGTTATTTATAATTATGTGAATGAAGATGAATGGATACCTGCGTGGTGAGCTTAACTTTTGAATCAGTTAAAAAAAAACTTATTAACGTTGATTACAAGTGCCAGTTGTAAAACGGGCTTGGTTTGCTAGTATTAGTATATTACTCTGAATAAAAAGCAGTATGGTTTTCAACAGTCAGGTGGTTTAGTACCCATTAGCCCACAAACGGGGAGGAAAAGTGCACGACCGCGGTTTCGAGTCACAAGGTCTCATCAGGTACACTAATAATAGTTATGATGAAAGGCTGATTTAGCGTTTTTGAGATCCCGAATGCAATCTCAGGAAGCGACCCCTTGTACAAAAAGTATAGTAAAATGTCCTAAAATGGCTGGTTCGCTTTTTTTTTTAGCAAGATGTAAAAAAAAACATGTGAAGGAAAAAATGCGAAGACGAAGCCAGACCGCAAAATTTCGACATTTCAAAGAATGTAGCCATTTGGAAGGATTAATTTATTCCTTTTATAATGCTAGAATTTACGAAAGTTTTCAAGTGATTTATTAATTTGCAAATTAAACTAAAATACACAAAACGAACGAAGAAACAAGAGTACTGTTATCACTGTAACTGTAGAAATTCTTGAAAGACGCGAGAAATTATTAATTCAGAGTTATCATTTGGGGTCCCTTGATTTCCGGAGCCCCAAGCTAGCGCTTCATGGACTTACGCTGCGTAAAACACAGCTGGCAAAGATTCCTCTCAAGTGTAGAGTTTACTACGTCGTAGTATGCAAGACCATGCTTACACTACATTGTACTAAACGGAGAGTTAAATGTGTATAATACTCGGTATTTACCTCAAAGAATGGGTTTGACTGGAAACCTATATGGCAGGATAGAGTATTTTATTCATAATATTCAGTGTTAATATTATAGGCATTTATTAAGTTGTTTATACCATAGAAGCAAATCTATTATACCAATAAAAGGAAATCTATTATACCAATAGAAGGAAATCAGAGTTGCACAATCTAAAGAACATGAGATGCATGTAATTATATTTCAAACAGCGCCAATTATAATTGTGGTTAATACATTACAATTACATGTTGAAGCATTGCAAGTTATTTACTATTTAACGGGGTATGTAGTCTCTTTCATATACGCTCCAAGTCTACTGTAGATGGCATTAGTTTCGCCTATATTGGATGTACTAAAATATGCAAACTATTTTCCATATAATTAAATATGAGAAAAAAATATATTGATGTAAATAATACATTAATGAAGTCCACCTTATTTATCATTGGTCCATTGATCAATATTTTACGATATGTGCGTCCCTTAGCTGTAATTAAATAATTAAAACAGTCTATCAATGCGATTATTTTCAG
>JAQIWE010003464.1:0-11778 GCA_034698565.1 Campodea plusiochaeta | reverse complement strand
TTGGAAAATAAGTGTTATTTCCTATATTTCACGTGCTTTCTATACACCATGCACGGCCATTTTGGATTCGTTGAACCACCAGGATCGCTTTGCGTGCAATAGGCGAATTGGTTCCGATATATTGAATTCCTGTAGTTATGTTACCAGACATTACAAGAGAAGCACTTTCGTTCTCTATATATCAGGATACAATAAAAACGCACGGAGAGACAGGGTTTAAATCACGTGCAAGTTTAGTTTGGGAGTTGAAGAAAGATTAATACCGCAATCAAAAATTAAATAATCAAAATAACGGCTTTGAATGAGAAAAATGTTTGTTGATGGTTTTTTTCCTTTATTTTAATTTTTCTTACTAATTTCGTGTTGTTGAATCATATTTAGTAAATACATCTTGTCGGAATTCTGTTCAGGTATCCTTCTATCTTGAATGTCAGCTGAGAAAAGATAATGGCGTCCTACAAGGCTACGATGAAACTGAAATGTTTTATTGTTTTCTAACAAGCCTCGTCCAGCTTAGATTATGTAATCCTGTTGCTTACTGAGCCATTGGAGTAATGTTCTATAAGGTAATGTGCATGTTGAAGGCGAGAGTTAATTTATAGGTACTTTTTATTACCAACACTAACTTCTCACAGTTTAGTCTGGCATAGTGGGCCAGACGGCGAAGAAGTAGTTTCAGTTAGAACCATTCATTGGCATAATTTGTTTTTCTTGAGGAAAAAATTTAGAAACTGGAAGGGTCTTAGGAAGTGCGCTACGAATTTTGTTTTCAGTGAAAATGAAACTGCATTAGGAACAAATAATTGTGAGTATCACAAGATTTTGATTTGTAACTTACATTGTTATGAATCACTCGTTTTATGTTACAAGTTCTGGTACGAAAAGTTCAAATAAAAAGCCATCTTGGAAAAGTGATTTCTGTTCACGTTCGTAAAGTTTAACCTGCACTTGACAGTGTACACAACGCAAAAAAATTGACCTCCTGATTTTTTAAAATTTAACGCTTTGTTTCATTTAAACAGACTTACGATATCATTTATTTTGAGTTTTTCAAGTTGAACACATAGATGTGGTTCAGCTAATCAGCTTTCGCACTAAGCCACAGGAATCCCATACACAATTTTGAAATCCCCCTTAGAATTCTTCCGAAAGAGGGAAATGCCGCTTTCTGTATTTTTAATTGTAACTTTTCGGAAATAATCAGATTATTATGTTTTTGGTACCGTTGGAAAGATTTCGAAAAGACGATTCAAATGAGTATAAAAACATCTATATTGATGTATTTTCACATTAATGAGATCGCAAAATGACAATTTTTTAGGCGATCATAAGATTTTTATTTTTTCGTTAATACTTTTACCAATTAAACCACATTGTCAATGATGATATAATATGGTATTATGAATGTTAGTTGAAAACAACTTAAAATAACACAGTCAGATGTAATGTCTAAGACTTATATGACTGTGTTACTAGTAAGTTGGAGGCAAAGTTCTGTTATTAGTTTGTACAAAAATTAAAAAATGACTTTTTTAAGGTCTTGTTAGTTTTTAAATTGAAAATTGGTTAAGCTTCAAAAATACATTACCTTCCCTTCAGTAAAAATGTTATATTCAAACAATTTAACTGAACTAAAGGCAAAAGTAGTTAGGCCTATAAACTTGAGGAAATTTGTAAAATAATTACAGGCTGGCAATTTTGTTTTTATTCCGAGTTCTCCAAAGGTTGCAGAAAATTCACTCACTGAAACTGAAAATCTCCCTCAAAATAAATTCTAAAGGGGGATTCCCTCTCAAATAAATTCTTAGTGTGAACCCTGATGTGATTATTATTTTAGGATTTTAAATCTTTTTTTTTTTAATTATGTCACATTTATTTCTTTATTTTTAACTAGAGAGGGCCAGGTAAGTGCAGAATAACAACAAAAGTCAGCTGTAGTGAAAGTTTCCCAGTTTCTAAGTGGAATTTTACCCTTATACTATCGTCCTTTATTCAATTCATATACCCTTTATATATATATATATATATGTATTACATTGACGTTGACTTGACGGACCCAAAGTCGGACGTACACGTAACGCGGTGTCCAAGACTCCAAGACGCAGGTAGACTTGTCGTTTATGTATATGATGCTGACACCAAAAATGCACTATTATAAACTCCAAATTAACACAAAAGAGGGGTTCTTTAAATGTGTAAACTACACTGCCTTTTCATATTAAGAATCTATAAATCTAATCTACCGAGTTAATCATTCTCTTATGAAATAATTAACTTTAATATTTATTAAATAATTGGACAACTTCTTGTACAAAAGCGATGAAGCCTTAACCTTTACCACTTAGGCTATACCCTCTTTTTAATATAAAATTCTTGACGTACAAAAAGCAATTTATGGGACCAGCTGTCAAAGTTCACATTTTAATATTCATAACTCAGTAACATAACATAAGACTAACACCATTCTCTTTAAAGCTACGAATATAACTTATTAGATTACGAAACAAACCATATTTAACGTGGAGATTGGATTTCAAAAAATATTAATTATCACTCTGAACAATTATCTAGTAGTAATCCTAACCAGCGTAATAATTATAATTTATTAGAATTCTATAATAATAAAGAAAGTGTAAGTGAGCTATTGTATTGGCCAGGCGAGGCTAACCCCTTTCAAAAAAGCAACCGCTGTACTTTCTTCTGTTTAATCAGCATACCGCGGAATAATAATACGCCACAAGATCAGATAGCCTCAGTAAAATCGTCCTAACATTGTCGTGGTTCATTGTAAAAATTCCCTTGACCTTATTTGGGGGAATGATCTCATAAAAAGTTGACCGTAATATTTCAATAATTATTACAATAGATTAGTATGAGGGGTTAGTCACTCAAGTCAATAATTTGGTGTATCCTTTTTAAACTTTTATGAATCTAATTGAGAATTTTTTTATCAGGAGTGTAAATTCTTGTAAATTTTACTTGTTCTATAGTGTCATTATTTGCCAATCCTTAGCAAACCTATAGTCATGTCTTCATAGTTAAGGAGCGGATACAAGGAACACCTCTCCTCATCGAAATGGATATTTCCTCGCACAAAATTTAGAAAAATGTGAGTAAAAATGGTTTGAAATCGAGAGTTTTCGCTACAGTTGTTCTAAATAGTTTTCGCTGATGCCAAATACAGTGACATTTCCCCGATGTTCTTCGACTTTCCTTTCGATTCCACCGATTTTTTTCTCAGGATTCTAGTATTAAGTTCTTACCAGTCTCACAGAGGCTTTGTCGGTCAGTACAAACAATTCCAGTGTCAATAATCCTCATTTGTTCATCAGTCAGTCCGAGTAGGCTACATCCTTGTCATTTAATCTGAGTTCACAAAAGTGTGGTAGAGTTTCTCATAATAATAAGGTAGACTTGTTATAAGAGTAAGTCTTATGTTGTAATTTTATGATTGTTGAACCCCTTACTGGACTTGTGCGCTTCAATCATAGTCAACGTTTCGAATCGTCAAATTGATATTTTAAATTTAATACGAGCGATATAAAACGTGACTGATAATATAGCGATAACGATCGACTTGTAATTCAATTTCGCGTGGACTGTGGCAAATCCTTCTTTTTGAGAGTGGCATTTGATTGTGTAATTTTATTCTTTTATTATCGGAGATTTTAATGCATGCTTTATGAAGTGGCAGATTAGTTTATACAATAGAATCTTTTCATCAACAATGGAGTTCTATAACAATAATAGACTCAGGTGTATTGTTGACGAATGGTCAAGGTTAGTGTTAATGGGATCAGGAAAGTTGGGTTATGCTAGTAAAAGGGATTTTATTGTCGATAATTTAATGCAAATGACAGAATGATCAATTGTCATATTTAAGAATTCATTTATGAGTACTTGGGAGTATTTTATCCTGATTTATGAATTGAAATATTCTGGTACAATGAAGAGTGCAATTCAGAGAAAATAATATGTTTATTTACATACTCTGCTTAGATATATAGTAAGTTGACAAATGCCACAGAATAACAATATCAATTGATTACAATATATAAAATATTTTCAAATTTGTGTTTTCGTATATATATATATACATGTATGGTTGTGGAGAATGTGGATAGAATCCTTTAGCACGCTCATGACAATTTCTTGAACACATTCTTTTGCAGGCCAAATCTTCTTATAAATTTCTCCATGAAAAAGTTCGTAATCGTTCCTTGGGCTCCAATATACAATCCGATAACCTCTACGATGTTTAAATCGTAGTTTTCAATAAAATATAATAAAAAAATATGTGTAGATTCAAAATGAGTTCTCGAATTTATTGGGATTAATAAATTTCAACTTAGTTATGGAATTTTGCTCTAAGAAAATAAGTGTTACGAAAAATATAACAAAATCACTAATCTTCTAATCTATCTGCTTTCATCTACCACATCATAAACTTGCTTTATTAAGAATGAACAAAAGTATAATAAAAATTACTTCCCTCTATAAAATTACCAAATACCCCTAACACCAAATATGTTACACTTATTCTAAATCAGCAGCAGCGATATTTAATATTATAAATATATGTTACACACATATAGCGTTCCACTCTGATTCGATTATATTATACGAATTACAATACAACAAATCCACTGAGGAAGAAAAACATCCAGAATAAAAGAATGCGAGAAATTTCCTTCATATTGTCTGTCTGTCCGGACAATACAACGAGTCAGAGAGGGAGGATGGGATGAGAGAGGACAGACAAAATTGGAAAAGTGAACAAATCTGTATGGACAATAATGGAGCAAGTATTCAAATAAACGAAAGTGCACTCCAATAACTGTAACAGCCGTGGAAATTGGGGAGGGTGTTTGGGAAAATCAGTCAGGGTATGCATAGATGATGTATTCGTGGAAAGTAGTCGTGTAATTTATTGAAACTTGGAGAGATTATGACACATTTACTGATCAAATATTAAAGATTTACATTTTGGAAATTATGTCTCTAAAGTAATCATTTATCAGATTAATTTGAGAAAACAATATATTTGCTTAAAATCAATTCTGTGATTTGGAATGTGGAAACAATTGGTATTGAAAGAAAGAAAAATGTTTTTTTTTATCCTTAAAATGCTTACAATTTTACAATCCTGAACACTACATGTAAAATTTTGTGTCTAACTGAATTAATTATATCACACACTTCACTTTGTGATTATGTATAAAATACATAATAATTACATTAATTTTGAAATAGAATTTCTAAGTTTTAAAAGTATAACTTTTCTCTAATTTCTTTATACTGCTGTATAACATATTCTTCCTCTTGTACTAGTTGAACACATATGCATTACCAAACCCAATTACCCAGAAATATCTCATTACAACCCTAAAACCCATCTGTACCCTTCTCCAAAACATACACCAACCCACATCAAAGCGAAACCCACGGACTTCCACAAAGTCCAAGCACTATAAAACCGCTTTTGAATTATTCTCACAGCATCACAGAAACACATAAGTAATAACATTTCTAGAACAAACAATCTGTATAGTAATAATGCCAGGTCTTTTAAACCCTGAGACCACAGATGTGCCTTTGATTGTGTCTGGGTTCTCCTGGGTATCATATCACGTGACCCCGAGGGTTCATATATATTTGCAATCCGCTCAAAATCCGTTGTGATAGACGTTTGTCGCTTGTATAAGAAACGACTAGGGCCAGTTGAAGATTTGAGGGGATATTAAAGGGAATAGATCAAGATGAATGGCGCTTGGGAAATATGGAAGGATATCGTATGCGATTGTTGTCCTTGCGTACTAATAGTCTTTGCGTACTAATAGTTAATTAGTTTTCAATTTCAGTACAATTTCTCTTGAATGAGGATAACATATTTTGAGAAATAGTCTTCTAAGTGACTGAAATGAATAGGAGCTCGAATATGGAAGTCGATGTTTCTTAGCAAACTATTGTCTCACATTATTTTCCGATTTTACGTACCTGGAAGCTTATGATTTGCTGTAAAGTAGTAATTCACCATTCAATTTTAACAATATAAAGCTACAGGAAAGTCCTAACAACACAAAAATATTAATAATTGGTTAAAACGGTAAAAACTTTGAAAAGTGCTTTTAATGACACATACAATTTTGATATTCTCTGTCAAAAATCTTCCACGGAGAGGAAACTATTAAAGCTGCTGCAGATATTCACCATGTAAATTTAATTTGTATATCAAAATTTTTGCTCTTTGAAATATGAAGGATGTGGTAGGCCTGTCACAGCTAATATCAGAATTTTCCAGATAATTCTAAAAATGTGTTTTTATCCTCAATTAAAGTACGATTTACTGAACTGTACTGAATACAATAAGTTTTATAAATAAGAACTCAACGCATTTCAAAAAACAAAGCATCTCCAACTATTCCACTTCGACGTCGAAATTTTGTCCTTACACCCCAATCCTCCTTACCCGCCCCTTCCTGTCCTTTCCATCTTGTGTTTCATTTTCTCCATGCAATTTCTCTTCTTCTGCTGTTGGTACGGAATGTCCTTCCACCAACCATCCTCGCTTCTCCTAAACTCCCAAGCTTCTCTCTTTCCTCGCTTCCTTCTACGCTGCTGACACAGCTCGTCACCAACACCCTAATATCAATTGCAACTGCAACATCACTTACACGAGATACCCGTTCATATATACCGTGCTCGACGAATATGGGACAGGATTATGGGTCGAGGAAGAAATGCGGACCTTTTTAAAAGAAATAGTACCAGGAGGTTTTCGGAGGATTGGAGGTTGATGAATTTTTGGGTGGGTGAAATAGTTCTTTGACAGAGGGGGGGGGGTAGAAACTGTAATAGGGTTGTTTGAGTGGAAGATGTTTTGGGATTTATTAAAACGGAGAAACTGTAGTTATTAGGTGCCATTCAAGCTTCTTACGTTTGAGCCAAATTATCTTCCTTTAGTTTTCAATTTATGTTTAAAAATACTAGGTTAAACGTTTTACAGAAATTAACGTTTTTATCTCGTGATCAGAATCATTTATTGGTGTTTAACCTATATTCTGCATTTCTGTTACGAAATAATAATGTCAGGAAAATAATAATTGGAAGACTTGGTTTCGAGTCGATTTGCATATTTCCTAGTTTGAGAAGTGGGTACACAAAAGCATCAATGACCCCTCACTTTGATTTCGAAAAGTTTGATATCTCGTAGCAAATGGTAATATTCAGAATAGATATTTATATAGGAAATGAATTCCGATAATTATATCCTTAGACCGGCAGAGCTCTATTTTATAATAGCTATTTTATAAATAGAAAATAAATGCGAAAGGAAATGAAGTACCTGTTAGTTATACTGATTGAAACGTTGAACTTTCAATATGACTTTACAGAGTAAATTGCGATTTTAATGACTGGTATCCTGTTGTCACTTAAATTATGATGGTTGAATCACTTCCAGTTTATTAACATTTTTAGCAATCACGGAATAAGCCCGTTGTGATCAGGTATAGCATAGACACGTACATATTATTTTCGAATTTTTTTTCAATATGAAAATTACTATTTGAAAATGATTGGTTACAAATCCTCTGACAAATGAAAGTGTATTACAAAAGGATTATGTTGCCTTTTACATACATTAGTGATCAAAAGGTTGAAGAATTATTAATTATTAGGATAGCGTTATATTGCTGAAAGCCCTGCGAGTGACCCGTGTTTACAAACTTGTCATAATTCCTATACTGCAAGTGTTGGCTAGCACACGGAATATCAGAAAGTGTATTTTAAATCAGTAGAGGTGTTTCGATTTCCATATTTTACGTGTCACCTCTCTTACTTTTCGTTTGTTACCTACCAGAGGAGGAAACATTGTGTTGGGAATCGAGGCCCCGACTGATTTAAAATCTACCAATTACTTATTCCTTTTAATTATATATTGAACCATTTTTCTATTACTCCACTCCTATCCAAAACATCGACACCAATGAGCACATGTTTTGTACACTTCTCGACCTCTGGCCTCGTCAAGAAGCCTTCTTCAGTCGATCCACGTGTTCCCCTTGGATGCCAGCCAGTCCACAAGTCTTTAGAGCGAAAGAGTAAATCGCACAGAAGATATCTATATGGCAGATGAATACACTTTGTCATATCGTTGCTCTGGTATACTATGTAGTTTATATGAGTTCAGATGGGGTTTGGATAATGGGGGGGGGGGGGGGTAATGGATACGAGGGAGGGGGCAGCGTTAATTAGTTAAATACAGTCGGACACGTGGGTACAGACGGAACATTTTGAGGGATATATATATAAGTATATTTTGATTTTTGGGTGATTGGAGATATTTTCTAAGAATTTTTGAATTTTCACCTAAAGGATGAAAGTATCTTGAGATTTTCCGAATCACTATCAATACAAACACTCAAACAGCAGTAATTTAAAAAACGTTTGAATTTCGAAACCACATCATCTATCTCATATTGTCAGCACCTGGCAAAAATGGCGAATTCATCTTATTTGATCTCTCTATTATTACGATATTACCATATAAGTTCGAAAGATGGCAGAGATATACTGTAGAGATGAATTCTAAAGATGTCCATATTCACAAGGAAGTGAAGAAAAGCTTACAAAAGAGAACGTGCTTTGTAATAATTCATTTGAATAATAACAAAATTGTGCATAGGAAAATTGTATTACTATTAAACATCTTTAGGTCTCAAATAAACCAATTACAAGTATTCTATAAAAATAAAATTTAATATATATATTTGACATTAATAGCAACAAGAATGTATTATAATTTTTACTAAGCAAATTAAGCAATATATCAGAAACAAAATCTTCAGTTCCTAATTTCCTATAACGCATTAAACAAAACCATACAATAAAGTATCTAAAATCCACATACAATAAAAATCATGCAAATAGAACTCCATGAACCACAAAAACCACGTTTCCCCCTCCTCCTTTCCAAATAAAAAAGCAAACAAAACGGTTTGTTAATTTTCCTCTCCTCCTCTAATAATTGGTTAGAAGCAAACACTATACAATATCCCCTGCAACCAAGATACATAGTATGGCGAGTGAATTTGTTCTGGATTTAGTATAATTTGATGTTCGTCTAGTACCTCTTTTGTTATGTTACTATACATATTATATACTCCCACAAGCAAATTGGAAGAAAATATAATACTGGTAACAGAAGTGTTACAACAAAAAATTGACAGAATGATGTTTATAATTTTGTAAGTTAATTTTGATCCATGGTTTTCTGCATTTATATTAATGTTTTCTTATTTATTGTTCAGATCCTGATGATGGCCCTGTGAGGCCGAAACAATTGCCGAGAAATAAAATATATATTTGTCGAGAAGAAGCCTATTATTAATAATTTTAAAAAATCTTCCTGTTTCTCCAGCATTTTCAATAGGAATAATATTTTGGTTTGCAAAATAGTATGTCTGTTTGAGTGACAAACTAAGATATTTGCTGCATTAAAAACAAATATTTAACTTTAGAAACACTTTAAAGATTTGGTTTTGTAGTATCGTTTTTTCGTTCTCTGTAATCATATTTTAATAGCCGGACATGGCGTAAAATGTAGTTACATTATAAAGGTAAGCTTATTACTATTACCAGCAGCAGTTCAGGAGTGAAAGAACAGAATTTCACCGCGTTCAGGAGGTAACCAAATTTGGGTTTCATTACTTTAGTTACTGATGGATTTCAGACTCCCATAATATTCAGTTTATAATAATATTAACAATACATAATATATTGTCATATTTCCTTTGTTAATAATGTTAAATATGACATATCAAGTTTATTTTATCATTCTTCCACATTTTGAGTACATTTCTACTACATTTCAGCTCTCCTACACCAATATTTTAACGTAGATTTTTCTTACTCCGAGTAACTGGAGCATGATTTCTGTATGTGAGCACGATACCGTGATACGATCCTATACCGTTAGCGGAAACATTAATCAACTTTTGTGCCATGTAATATTTTTTGGCGTTTATTTTCTGCTGTTGCCTTGTCGCGAACGGGTTCATTTAGGGTTCCAGCACGTAAATGTCAACGGAGAAATTTCCGGTGCAGCAGTTTTAGAATAGGTTTTTCTTATACAAGGTTGCTTGTAAGAAATATTTTTACGAAGGAAAAGTATGTATTTTGAGTTTTTATAACTTCATATTCGGTTTGTTATGTTTGGTTGTAAATGGGGTGATGAAAAACGAAAGGTAATCTCGAATGTCGTAAACTTATACAATAAATATGGCTCAGACTGTGCATATCAAACTTCGCTATAGTAAACATGAATGCCAAATACGAAATTACAATAATAATTTTGACAGATGTTTCATGAGCTCATACTGCTATGTTGATGATAATGAAAATTTACATCTATTATTTGTCATAGCATCAGAGTTATAAAACAGTAGCAATAAAACCATTCAATTCAATTAATATGTATATCAAACACAGTAATAATAATGATAATAATAATAAAGTTTATTGTCCCATCATAACAGTAAGATACTTAGATCCAATAGAAATATTTAATACAAGTGATACGCATAAACACAATAAACAATATAACGAATAAAATGAAAACATCAAACGGCTTTCTATTACATCGTGAATATTGGAGAGGCAAGTCCGTTAATTTACCTCTTGATATACACATTGAATTTTCGTTGAATCTGGGCTGAAAACTCAAAGATAATCAAAACTGAATCTGAGCTGAAAACTCGAAGAATAACCTACTCATATCGCGGCTTTCTATAGCTGAATTGAACACACTTTCAAGATTAAATTCCCAAACTCGATCGCTTCCTGGGAATACTTATCTCAGGAATTACATATATTACACATTACACTCATGTAATGATGGACTGTATCAATATCTAAATAATGGGAAATACCACGACTTCACATGGAATTGAGAAACTCGTGGCAGTGGTGAAAACCTCCTGATTGGAAGTCAATTCCCACTTGCACCGAAAAACCCAACACCTAGCTCAATTCAAGATTGCTTCACCCCCCTCCCCACCTTATTCCACTTCCACCTCACGTATCCACCTCATATGCTAATATTCCCCCTCCAAATAATAAATCCCCCCTACCGTAAAACGTCTTATTCCTCTAAAGAAATATCCATCAAAGTTCTTGAAACCATAAGAAGAAAAATCTCTTTCGTCTTACCCTAAGCATTTCTTATAAGAACCCCCCTCCCCCTGGAAATCCATCAGTACCTACCCCACGGATGGAGTAGTGAGCCTATCTCTCCAAGATCTCATTTCAAAATATGCCTCATTAACAGTGGTGTACGCAGTGGGGTGGTATGGGAGATAAGGGTGTGGTTTTGTGAGTTATAGTGATTGTTTTTAAAAGAAGGGGGTTAGGAAGTTTTTGAAATGATTAAAGTGTTACTTATTGCAGCTAAATTTACTTTTCTGATATTATAACATAATATTAGTCTTCTTGATATAAATAACGCATTTTTTTTTTACAGCCTCACAAAAATCATCGGTTGTGGAGATATTCACCTTAGAAAGAAAATAAGCTGTAAGGTAGGGGGGCAAGCGTGACTGAAAACAAGACAACTGCTGATATATGAATAAAATGATTAATTTGCGTTAGTTTAAGTAAGTTTTGCTACTACTTAATAGATATGTGTTCTGATATGTACTTCTCAGCGAATAATTTGCATATTTTCGCAAGGCAGCGAAATTAAGCACTTTGATTTGTGCTACCTTGTGGAAAATCTAT